>JAUUDW010628882.1:0-21572 GCA_032361385.1 Panulirus guttatus
ACCTGGTCTAAAAGGAGAGATAGACACAAGTATGCATATATGAGTAGCAGGCATAGTCAACGGGCATTATTAGATTACGTATTGATTGATAGACGTGTAAAAGAGAGACTTTTGGATGATTTGCTTAGAGGTGCAGCTGATGGGATGTCTGATCACTATCTTATGGAGGCGAGGGGTGAAGATTTGTAGAGGTTTCCGAAAAAGAGGAAACAATGTTTGGGGGAAGAGAGTGGTGAGAGTAAGTGAGCTTGGGCAGGAGACTTGTATGAATAAATACCAGGAGAGATTGAGTCTAGAATAGCAAAAGGTGAAAGCAAATAAAGTAAGTAGAGTGGGTGAGGAATGGGAAATATTTAGGGAAGCAGTGATTTTAAGTACAAGAGATGCATGTGGCATGCGAAAGGTTAAAGGTGGGCAGATAAGGAAGGGTAGTTAGTGGTGGGATGAAGAAGTAAAGTGGTTAGAGAAAGAGGAAAAAGAGGCGTTTGGACGATACTTACAAGGAAGGAGTGCAAATGACTGGGAGATGTATAAGAGTAAGCGGCAGGAGGTCAAGAGGAAGGTGCAGGGTTTAAACCAAAGCGCAAATGAGAGCTGGGGTGAGAGAATATCATTAAACTTTAGGGAGAATAAAAGAAGAGCTTTGGAAGGAGGTAAATGATGTGCGGAAGACAAGACAACAAATGGGAACATCGGTGAAGGGTGCTAAAGTGGAAGTGATAACAGGTACGAATGAAGTGAGGAAGAGATGGAATGAGTATTGCGAAGGAATGTTAAATGTGTTTGATGACAGAGTGGTAAACGTAGGGTGTTTTGGTCTGGTTGGTGTGCAGAGTGAAAGAGTCATGCTGCTTGTGGAAGATGGAATGCGGCAAAGCAGCGGGGGTATATGTAAGTTTACATGAGAAAGACAGACAATAAGAGGTCTGATTGGCCCACGACTGGTTTGTTTGATATAAAAAAAAGTTTTATTTGACAAGAAAATGTAATTCCCCTCAGCAGTTTTTTAAGCTGTCTCCGACTCCCCGCTGCTGCACATTAGCATTCTACCGTCCCCGTCACCACTGTCGTTTATACAGTTTATTTCTGGCGTTTTTGTTAGAGTAGACCTGAAATTATCAAGTATTTGTCTAAACGACTTTTGAAGGTATTTATTGTATTAACATTCACTACGTCTGACAGTAACTTATTCCAGTGCTCATCACAGCTATAGGAAATGAAGCATTTTCCCACGTCCGTACTACATTTTTTGGCTTTGAGTTTTATTCCATTTGTCCTGGTAACCATATTTTCTTGTATTTTTAAATGTTCGTGATTTACATTATCGAACTTGTTCAGAATTTTGTTGGGGGCAACGAAGATTATACTGTTACTAAGGGGGCTATGTTACAGGGAAAAGCTAGAAGCATAAAAGTTTTTAAACCATATTGATCATGAAGACAGTGAATAGTTCTTCAAGAAAGTAGATATAGAACAACCAGAGGACACCCAGAGTCATTTACAAAGGAATCACCACGAAAATCTTCAAACCTTACAATAGGGTACCCCAGGGAGCAGTTTTTCTCCAAACCTCTCCATTTTTTCCCTGCATGACCTCCCATTACTTGCAGACCTTGCTTTTAAAGTCCACCTCATGTGCAGATGACATCACAGCCATATCACAGCACCATGACACGACTCAAGCAACAACAAACATGCAACACTACATCATGTATTTAGAATACTGACTTACTGAGAACAATATATGCATCCTCTCAGAGATCCAGTTCCAATTTCTTAACTTTGGACAGACATGAATCCAACCAACACTACCACTCCCACTCAACAGAACTCTATCATAAGTGTTAGATTACACACACCTCATACCACACATGTCAACACAAAGGCCATAAACAAATTAAATGACCTCAGAACAATTACCAGCCCTAGTTTGGATGAGAAAAAAGAATCCTTTAGTATTGAAACAGTTGATGTTCAATGCCCTTGAGTACATCTCACCTGCTTGGTAAATTGGCTAACACCATTCATGAGATGTGAGGATGACAGGAACTTTTTTTGAGAAATCCAAGTTAGTGTGCACTCATCTGTTTTTGATGTGCAGTAATAAAAGTGCAGAACACTTTATATCTCCCTTGATTCACAGAATGGGAGATGTTTTAATGGAAGAGAAACTACAGTAGATAACTGATATATATACCATAAGTATTTTTATTACTTTGGTGTAATAGTAATTTTTCATACAATATATGCTCATATACGTACATTATTGCAGCTCCTCCTAAGGGTGATAAGACAGAGAGAGATCATTCAGGAGAACCAAGAGAAGGTGAGACATCAGCAAAGCAAGAAGAAGATTTCTTGGGATTTTCTCCAACTTTGGACAAAGTAGGTATATGATGTATAGGTATCCAGTTACTCATAATTATAGTAATTACACGACCCCAGGACCTCTTTTATAGGGCTCATGCAGCGTTAAGGCTGTGCTCCATGAAGGGGCAGGGAAATGGACTCTTTTTAAAGCAAAAACTCTCTTGATGAGGAGTTTTTAACTCCTTTAGGAAATTAGTTTAACCATACAACCCTAGAATGCAGAGCAAGAGAGTCATGGCAAATGCTCTGTTGAAAAGAGGAGTTGATACAAGCCATTTTTAAGATCAAGTGTGAGGGGCTAGTTGTAATGGATGGGATTGCATTTAAAGTTCTCATGAAAGGGAGTTAGTGTTGTTGATTGATTAGTCAGTTCTTTCATCATATGTATGGCTCAAGATGAGGTATCTGAGGATTAGTAGGATGGCTGTGTAATGCTTTTATGTAAAGGCAAGGAAGACAAAGGTGAATGATCAAATTACTAAGGTATAAGTTTGTTCAGTACACCTGGTAAGCTGTATGGGAGATTGGTGATTGATAGGATGGTGGCATGCACAGAGCATCAGATGTGGGAGGAACAATGTGGTGTCAACAGTGGTAGACATTGTGAGGACCAGGTATTTGCTGTAAGGAACTTGAACAGTCATCCTTTAGGGTGTGAGATTTTTTGAATTTTATGTCTGGTGTTTCTGTGTAGTTTTTCTCAGCTGCAAATTTTGACCCGGTTCCCAGCTCTGTGAGCCTACCACATTCCTTTCCATATTTCTTTCAGATAAGTGCTAGATTCTTGCTGCTCATTGTTAACATAGTGACATGAGATTTTCTTGCAGGTAAAATCAGATGTAATGATTAGCAGAGCTGATGTAGCACAAGCCAATGCTATGGCACGACAACTTCATGTGTACAAACCTGGGATTGATTTTGTCCCTGGAGCTAGACTAGAAGTACTGGAATCAAGAGATAATAATTGGTAAGACCTATTAATTCAGGCCATGAAAGTCCTAAGATAAAGAAAATTTAGATTTTATGAAAGGGAGATCTATGTGGTCTGTAGGGGATGAAGGGTCCTGGGGGGTGAGTCAGTTGTTGTTTGCTGATGACTTGGCACTTGTGGCAGATTAGGATGAGACACTTAAAAAGTTGATATCTGAATTTGGGAGAGTGTGCGAAAGAAGAAAGTTAAAGGTAAATGTGAATAAAAACAAATTTGTTAGCTTTAGCAGTGTGAAGAGACAGGTTACCTAGATTATAAGCTTAAATGGAGAAAACTTGGGGGAAGTGAAGTGTTTAATATACCTGGCAGTGGACATGGCAGGGTATGGAAACATGGAAGCTGAGGTGAGTCACAGGGTGGGTAAGGGGGCAAAGGTTGTGGGGAAATTCAGGAATGTTTAGAAAAAGAGGTCACTATCTGGGAGGGTGGAAATGGGTGAATGTGTTGGAAATGAAGTGTTTGAGGACAGAATGTGGTGTGGGGGGGGTTGATCAAGAAGGTAATGATACAGCATGAGAGAGGTATGGTAGTAAGAAGGATATGGTTGAGAGAACTGAAGATGGTGTGCTAAGATGGTTTGGACATGTGGAGAGAATGATTGAGGAGAGGTTGACAAAGTGGATATATGTGTCAAAAGTGGAGGTGGCAAGTAGAAGTGGGAGACCAAACTGGAGATGAAAGGATGGAATGAAAAAGGTTGTGAGTGCTTGGGGCCTGAGCATGCAATTAGGTGAAAGGCATGCACAGGATCGAGTGAACTGGGGACGATGTGCTGTGAGTGGACTGAACCAGAGCATATAAAGCAGCTGGGGAAACCACGGAAAGTACCATAGGACCTGCTCATGGATAGAGGGTTTTGGCTTTTATGCCTTACACATAATGGCTAGAAAATGAGTATGAATGTGTACATAAGAGGCCTTTTCTTCCTTAGTTCCTGACACTAATGCAGGAAACAGTGAACAGGTATGAAGGAAAGATAAAGAAAAGATGAAAGGGAAAGCAAGACAATTATGGTCTGTATCTTTCATTCATGGTTTATGTTTATTTTCTTATTAATTGTGCTTACATTAAAACCATATTTAACCCATTCATTGGCATTTTCTTTATAGGTGCTACCCCTTTTTTAAAAGGTTATTTTGAGAAGTTAGAAAAAATGAAAATACCTGTCATTACATGTAATCATTATATAAGATGAGTTTGAATAAATGATTGCAATGAATACTCAATAATGCATTAGTATAGTACATGCCAAAGATAGAGCTGGTTTCTTTTTGGTTGAGATGACTCAGTAATGTACAGAGTAGCATAGCCACCAACTATGGAGTTTTCTCAGGGATCCATATGAATGGTTTATATAACTCCTGAATTAAGCAAAATCATGCAAAATTTTTATTTTCATGGGAAATAGCAAATAAGTATAAAAAATCATATTTTCCCCCTTTTTTGTCATCTGCCCTTACCTACATGTTATGTAAATAGTCATCACTTAAAGCAGTTTTATGATTACTAACGTATATTTTGAAACTTATTTCCTCATCATATGCATTACTGCTCAACTTCAGATAAGATTCGCTTTAAGATTTGGACTATACATTAAGAAATCATGCTGTTATATTCAGAGAAATTGAAATATTGATAAATTCTTATACTGCCTCTCTATTTTCAGGTACCAATGCAAAATAGTAGAAGTAGACTGGGGTGAACTGGATATCTTAGTTCATTATGAGCGCTGGTCCAATAGGTTTGATGAATGGTTGAAAATGGACTCCACAAGAATTAGGCCACTGGTCCGCAGTTCTCAAAGGTACTGTAAAAGTTACATCTTATTGATTGGTACGACTAACAATTTTCTTCACCCTTTGTTGTAGCTTTGACCTTAGCCTTCCCTTTTCTCTTAGGTAGAAGCCTCTAAGAACACTACACTAGAGTTGCCTGCAAAAAAGCAGGATTGGAGTTTACTAGTTATGGAGATCCTTTTACCATGGCCACTCCCTTGAGGGAGTGGAGTTGTACAGGGTACAGTTATGGGACCTTTACTCTTCTTGCTGTCTGTACATGACTTACTTGAAGGGATAGTCTCCAATCTTAGATATGTTTAAAGAAGATGCAAATGTCATGAGGGAAGTGAAAAGCAAGGGGTTTTGTATCAACGTACAAGACCCAGAAAGACTCCAAAGTTGGGCTAATACTTGGTTGATAAAATTCATCTTTAACAAATGTAAAGTGATGAGGATGGGACAAATTAAAAGAAGGCCTCAGTATGATTGTTATTAGCAAGAAACAGGCTTCAGGATTCTCTGTGTGAGAGAGACATGGGAGTCAACATACCCCCAGCCTGTCATCAGAGTCCCACTTAAGGAGAACGTTTAAGGAGACAAACTGCCTGCTGGCAAATATCAGAATAGCTTAGAAGTATATGAATAAGGAACTATTTAGAAAGCTGTTCATATCCTATCAGCCATTATAATGTTTAGAAGCATAAAGATCAAATAGAGAAGGTCCAGAAGAGGGCAACAAAGATGGGACCAGAATTAAAAGAGCTAACTTATAGGGAAAGGCTATAGGCTTTAGATTTGCCAACCATAGATGCTAGAAGAGTAAGGGGTAACTAATCACAACATTTAAGTTTTTTAAGTAGATTTATGACATGGATAGTGAACAGTTCTTCAATAGATGTAGGGATAAATCAACCAGAGGACATAACATGAAATTGAGCAAGAAATACTTTTGTAGTACAAGAGTGGTGGATAAATGGAGTAGAATGACTGAGGGCATGGTTAATGCAGACAGCGTACATAAATTTAAGAATTTGTATGATAGTAGAGAATGTTCAAGAGACAGTGACCCTATGAGTGTAACATTCCCTCCCTGTACAATACAAATAGGTAATTATGTACAGTACTTCTGTAGTAGAGTCTTATGAGCTACAGACATTTTTTCTGAGCAAGTCTTCATACTCATTGATGATAAGCTTTCAGATATGATAGCTAGTATAAACATTTGCCACTTTTATCTAATAAAATGAAAACTAAGCGTGAAGGTATATGTGTGTGCCATAGTGCGACGCATATGTAGCAAAAGTACAGGACCAAATTTAAACCTGCTGTGGAATGCTATGGCATTAGTAGCACCTTCTGGACAGTTTTGTAGTCGATTCAGATTTGTAGATTTAAATTTTTCACAATAAAATTTTTTTTCTGAATTAGTCATTTGGTCATTGTATTTGATGTAATGTTGTTTTTCTTCCTGATTTTTTGTCTTGAGAACTTTATTCTTATACTTATAAATGTTCTGTTCAGTTATTTTAGTTAAACAAAATCTTAATGATACTGCAGACATGAGTAAGTTAGCAGTGGTTTATCTTCCTCAGCTACTGAATAAAGGTTGAATTCAGATGAAATCAGTTGTGCATGTGATAACTCTTTTTTGGTGTATTTTCTTGAGACTTGATTTTACATTTGGAGAAGGGGTTTTACCATGTTTCTGAGTTTTAATACAGTGGAAGCTAGCTGCATTTGATTGTTATGTATTTGACAAAATAATCAAAACGTAACCATCCAACCATTTCTTGATTTTGAATATTATTCATAAAGAGCTTGTCTAGAGAAGTACTGGCATTTGAAAGGAAAGAGTGAAGATATAGATTTTGTAAAGCCTTATAGAGTGAGAGAAGAAAGTGTATTAAACTGTGTTATAGATATGGATGGAGAAAGACAGGAAGAGGTGACAGAATTTAAGTATTTGGTAGCTATCTTGGATAGATTTGGTGATCTGGAAGGAGAGGTAAGGGAAAGAGTAGTGCAGGGTAGAAGAGTCATCAGGCCCCTTGATAGAATGATGAAGGAGACTGGTGTAAGTATGGAAGTGAAGCATTAAGGGACAGCATAGCCCTCCCGGCTCTGACCTATGCAGCCAATACATGGACACTGAATGAGTCACAGAGGTCAAGAATCCAGGCTGTGTAAATTAATTATTTGAGAGGAGCATGTGGTATGACTAAATGGAATGAAGAAAGTAATGAGGGTATGTATAAGAGGTTTGATATGACAGGAAATGCAAAGTGAATTGATAAGGGAATGGAAGAGTGGGTGAAACTTAGTACTTTGAGGTTATTTGGTCATGTGCGAAGGATGCAACATTGGGGGTTTACAAGGAGAATTCACGCTAGTATGCTTAAAGGGGTTGGTGTGAGAGGGAGACAGCTTGTGACATGGAAAAATACAGTGGAAGAGTACTGGAGGGAAAAAATTGGTTTAAGAATGTGCAGAATGGTATATGCAAGGGGGGCATGTAAAAAAGGATAAGTGGAGACTTTTGCCATGGCCACCCCTTGATGGGAGTTCCCAGAGGGAATGGACATTAGAGGTATAGATAAATAGATAGATAGGCTGATAGCTCCTAGGATGTAATGCTTGGGTTAGAAACAGTCACATTGTTACTTGAAGAGAAATTGTTCAGTTCTAATATCTGTTTGTTTATAGTCATCCGTCCTATCAATACACCTGGGAATCAGCCCTGGAGTACAAACACTCAAAGATAGGAAAATGTTCTTAACATACAATAATTTGCAAATGGAAATGGGTTATCCAAGATAAATATATCCCTTAGTCCACTCATGTTGAGTGGATGGAGTTTTGTAAGCAGGAGCATGTGTAAATCCCCATTTGGTCCTGCCTGAGTAGAGTGCTAAAGGTATATGCAGGTATTCCCAATTCACTCTTTAACTGCACTCGTTTGATGAAAGGATTCATTATGGTTACAACTTATCAGAAGTATTTTATGGTAATGTTACACAAATGGTAGACAACTGTGACTGAATTCATATTTTTTTCAATATCCTTAGGAAAGATAAAAGGAGCAGTCACTTCCGTGTTGGGGATAGAGTAACTGCACGCTGGGCTGCTGATGGGAAACGCTACCAGGCCAGAGTTACAAAGATATTTGGAGATGGTAAGTGTTCCCCTTTTTGTACTGAAGGTAACGTGAAGGAATATGAACCAGTTGCAAATTTCTTTGCAATAAATGCATGTGGAATTTTATATTTTTCAAGATACATGAAGTGAATAGGCTTTGGATGATATAAGTGCTGACTGAAAGATTATATTGGTCTTTAAAAAGAATCGTTGTACTATACTGTAAGGAGTAAGTTGATAGTTAAAGTAGCACTTGGTACTTCAGCATCTGAGGTAAGGGAAACTGACTGGGTGAAGCTTCCATTTTTGGCCCGTATAGGAAAGAAACCTGTAGAGAATAAAGACTTTGTGGCCACACAACAGTAACACAGATTCAGCTAACCTCATGCAATGCCTAACTACCAGTACATATTTTAATATGACTTGATGGCAAAGAAAAGCCTTTGCTCTATGAGACTTTCCACCAGAAAATTTTAAAAAAATGATATAAAACTTAATTATAAGTTCATGATTAAGAATTATAAATACGAGAATAATTCATGGTACATTTTGTTAGCAGTTTAGAAATTCCTCATGTATTCACCTGTATTATGAGGAACCACATGGCTAAAAAGACTGACTAGACCGTTACCACTTTAGATGTTGATCATCTTTCCCTTCAGCTAATTCATTCAGGCTCTTATGTCCAAGAAAAAGAAGTTTCTAACTGTAGTGAAGAACCTAAAAAGCTTTGGAGGAATAGGTAATTGTAAAACCACTTAAAGAAAATGCACCTCTTTGATGACTATAGTAAATTGCAGCGAGTTATATTTTTAAAACAGCTAAAAGTAGTGTTTCATGGAAAATAAATATATTTGTTGTTTTTATGTCTTAATTTCATCAACTTGATGTATCTAAAGTTAGGTAAGTAAAACAGTAACTGCAAAGGGTACTAAGGAATGTGTCCAGAACCATTTATGCACGCTGAGAATTGTTCCATTCTTCTTTGGGAATTCTTTGTGTTTTATAAGGAGAGCCTTTTACCCACATTCTGAGTTACCATTGTCTCTTCTATCAAAGAGCATGTGAAATTTACAAAAGGAATAGTTCTTTGCTTATCATAAACCCTGCTGTAAGTGTTATGAAGATAAAATATGGAGCTTTAATCTTTATCCATTAATCATACTTAAAGTAGATCTATATAACCTGCTAATGGAGACCACATGTAGATATGCAGTTTATGCTTTTGTGCCAACATTCAAATTTCAGCTGGTTTATGGTAGTGGTGCAAGATGCCAGACCTCTTTATACAACAGTTACACGTGAATTCTTCAGTTATCCTTCAGCCGTGGTGGCAGAATATTACAGTAGGCTACTAAGTGTAGATGACATCATTCGACACTTTTTTAGCGACAGAAATTTATTTGATGAAAAAAAAGAAACAAGTGCATTAGAACCCAACATTAATGAGGTGGTGGCAATCAAGATTGGCAACATCAGGCTGTGTAGTACTTAAACCTGTTTCAGCAGTGTGCTCCCACCAAAAGTTTTTATTTCACCTTTGGAAAGATAAGGCCTGTATCACTTGTTTCCCTTTGTCTTTTTTCATTCTTATATGATATTCTTTCATTTCATGAGAAATTTTTTTTTTCCTTTTACTTGGAAAACACCCATATTTCAGGAAGCATAGGAATTTCAGATGCCTGCTCAAGCGGTGAAGGAACTGATGCATCAAATTTAATCATTTTAATATGGTTAAAGTAGGTTTTGGAACACTTTCATCACAAAATTGACTCCCATGAAAGGTGTTTGCTTGTATGTCTTTGATCCACAGAATTCAAGAGAGGACAAAGTTGAGGATAATAGATGTAGGAAGTTAAAAGTATTGGAAAATATGAAATTTTAAGAGTAACTTAAATATTGACACTAGAGAAGATTGTGTCCTGCTGTAGGCATCATCAGTGAGTGATTTTCCATTTTAAAAAAGCAATTTTGATACTTGATTGTTTTTTTTCATTACTGAAGGCTACCTTAAAATGAATATCTGCCTTTCTTTTCCCAATAATGTTCATTGATCATATCCTTTTGAATCCTTTTGATGTTTGTAGGACTGGACCTGTATTTTGCTGCCTTTGCCAGCTTTGTCTCTAATTTTCTAATTGCATGTGTGCAGTTTCTTTATTTGACTTTAATATTCATTCATGTTTTTTGCCGTGATTGTAGGGTTCACTTAGCCATTCTGTGCCTCATCTAACGAAGGACTAAGTATCAAGTGATAATTTGCAGAGTCAGAAAACTACTTTGCAAAAGAGATGTTAGTGTGAATATATATATAAGCTTAGACCATACCTTCAGCAAAGAATGAAGCAGTGCAGCAGCTAATCCTCAACTTTAGAAATTTATTAATAGTTTTAGAAATAAGATTATACTGCTGACAGAATTGAAGTAGGATATAGCAGTAATATGGTTTGTATTTTTAAGGAATGACAGTAGTACATAACTTTTAGGTAACATCTGAAATATTTTCAGATCAATATGAGGTCCTGTTTTTTGATGGTGTGACAAAGGTTGTCCGTTCTGGAGCACTTACAAAGGTTGAGCCAAAGGTACTGTGAATTTTATTTTTACAGCTACATCTTCATACAGTTGTTATGTTGGACATCTCTCTTTCTGTATATTTGTCTTTATGTTGTTTTATATGTAATAGACATCTATAACGTGCATCTCCCTTGTGGTTGCTACTCACAGAGTTTGAAAAGTTTAATTCCTCTTAGGGAAAGGACTGGTGGCAGTATGGAATTGATGTTGATCTATTAATATTTAATCTTAAAGAAATTTTGAATGAGCTTATACATCAGGAAAAAATTTCTTTATAAATTACCATAGTAACTCCTGGTTGTATGTCTGAATGTTTTTTTAAATTCATCAGGATAAGAATGAGTGCATATTTGAAATTTTTGTTCATTTCTGTTCTTAACACTACCTTGCTAATGCGGGAAATGGCAAATATGTATGAAAAGATATGTATTTTTTTTCATACATATTTGCCATTTCCTGTTACATATTTGCCATTTCCTGTGTTAGCAAAGTAACGTTGAGAACAGAAGACTGAGCCTTAGAGAAAAAAATCCTCTTTGGCCCCCTTTATCTGTTCCCTCTTTTGGGAAAGTGAAAACAGGAGGGGAGGATTTCCAGCTCCATGCTCCCTCCCCCTTTAGTCACCTTTTACAGCATGCAGGGAATACGTGGGAAGTATTCTTTCTCCCCCTTTTTCATACACAGTACATATATATACTTACATATATATGTTGGTATGTATATATGTACTGTGCATATATGTGCATGTATGTATATATGTGTGTATGTGGGGGGATGGGTCTTTCTTCGTCTGTTTCCTGGCGCTACCTCGCAGACGCAGGAAACAGCGATCATGCATAATAATAATAATAATAATAATAATAATAATAATAATAATAACAATAAACAAAGATCAGTCTTCTTACTTTATCACATTTCACACAATTTATCAGCGTATGCATCATCCTTGGTTCTATAATTATTATAAAACCCAAAAAACCCTTTCTCTAAGGGGGATCCTGCAGCTTCAAGGCTGCACTACTACCAGTAGCTGGAAAATGATGGACTTCAGAATGGGAAGTTCTTTAGTAAGACTGTATTCGAACGATAACTACAAGTGGAGTATATTAATGACTTATTCTTAGCATAATCACAGAAACATCGAGCTGCACTTAAAGACTGCACACCTTTACCATAATGAATGTTCATACAGGTAATTTACTCACCTAAAATTCTTGGAGCTATCAAATCAGCAGATTTTGCTTCTTCACGACAACGTGCCTCTCTATTTCCAAGTTCTTCTGATGGGTAACCCAGGTGCAAATACAATGTGTGAACTGCCAAAACCAAACCCCTCAGATTATTCTCAAAGTCATTTTCACTAAAACTGAATCTTGGATGGTGAAGAATATTCCTGATTTTTTTAATCTTGTACAGGGCTTCTCGTACAGGATCACTCAGTGTATAGTTAATCATTTCATTTGTTAGCACATTTAACACAAATATCAAATCTAAGTCTCGTAGTATCTTGCACTGCTTGTAATCAGCTAACAGCAAATTTTCTACTGTAACCTGGGAGAGAGTTTTTTCATTGTCTTTAATGTTGCATATCTGCTTTGGTCTTCCTATTTGTTCATTCTGGTCCTCTAGTTGTGACTTTGGAGCACATCTACTTTTT
This sequence comes from Panulirus guttatus, assembly GCA_032361385.1. Lineage (NCBI taxonomy): Eukaryota > Metazoa > Arthropoda > Malacostraca > Decapoda > Palinuridae > Panulirus > Panulirus guttatus. The sequence goes on from JAUUDW010628882.1 coordinate 12,509, forward strand.
CCACTTTTTTTACATAACTTATCATTATTTTTAGCTATGAGATTAATCTGATTAAGGAGATCCAACAATTTCATATTCGGCAGAATACTCTTATTAATATTTTCTTTGATATACTGAGCATTTTTGAAATCTTGTATGAGGATGTGACAAACAGTTTCCACACAAGTATTGCGCAAAAAATGATAAAGGGGTAAAAGGAGCCTAAGACCCTGATCCCTCTGCAAAAATTCAAAGATAAATATTTTAGTGGAAAATATTCTGTCAAGTCAGTAAAGCATTAGGTAAAAAAAAGGGAAAAAAGTCTCCCTAACATCTGACATATTTAGCAACAGGTCAACATGTGACTAAATATCTATACAATATCTGCCTTTCCTATCAATTCAAACCACATCAAATGTTCCTAATTCTAAGATTCATCAGCCTATATTCTGCATGTGTTTAAATGAAAATTTTGATAAAAAAAAAATACTTTTCCTGCTTGGAAGACATGAAGATTAGCTATGAAGCTCAGAAGACTGAAAATGTGTGAAAAGAATGATGCCTGTTCAACAAAGAAACACACCAAAAAAAAAAGTATAAGTTCAGAAGAATATAATGAAAAAGAAGGAAGGTATAAGAGGATATAAAAGACAAGAACTGAAATTCAACTTCACTGGGTACTGGAATTCTGTTAAAGCAAAGCTTTACATACCAAGGCACTGTTTAATACCAAAAATTGGAATCCACACAGAAAGCCCAACTCTTGAAAGCTCCCATTACAGTGCCTTCACGACTGTGTGAGGAGGGCTGGATTGTTGATTTGTTCTTCAACAGATGAGTCTTTCTTGTCTTTAACTAAAAGCAAATCCAATAACTTTTGTAATTCAGCCATTCCTCCTCTCTTCTGACACAATCAGTCTGCGTGAACTCTTCAACTAATAAAGCTGCTCATTCTGTTGCCATATTTGACCTGGATGATTCTGCATCTAATCCTCTATCCCAATCTCCTCCACAATACCTATGCACTCTCCTATATTTTTCTTGTGTTTGGTCTCCAGTGTACTTTCCCAACTCAATGGTAAAGCTCCTCAACTCCAATGAGAGTGCTTCTGAGCTAGCTCTGATCCTTGCTCACCTATTTTGACTGTCTAAAAGTCAACCCTTTCTCTTCTTCCTGGAAGCATGCCTTGATAAAGCCTATCCCTTAGAAATGAGACTGATCTAACTCTTGCAACTTTTGCCTTACTGCTCTCATCTCAGTTATCTCGTCTTTGAAATTCTCCTTGACTCTCACTTTCTCAAACACTCAGAATACCGTTCCCTTCTCTCTGATCACATATATGGCTTTTGCAGTGCTAGATCTACTTGTGATCTACTCTCCCATGTGACTCACCTCTGGTCCTCCTCTCAGGAATTTTGGAGAAACTTTTGTCATAACCCTCATTTTCTCCAAAACATCTAAAGGGTGTGGCAGAAGTGTTTTCCTTCTCAATATTCTTCCTATATTTTTTTCTTTCTCTAATGCATAGCTTCATCTCTGACATAATTTCTATTGCAGCATTCAGTGATCAAGTGACTTTCCCCTTATATCCTATCAACAGTGGGGTCTTTCAGGGTTATGTCCTCCTGCTTACTCTCTTTTGTCTCTCCATAAATGATCTCTCTTATGCCCCTTCAGCTGATGATTTCACTTTACACATTTCAACTCACTTTCCCTCCCACCTTCTCCTAATACTCATTCTCACAGTAAACATAATTCCACTCTCAACACAGACCCGTGCAGCATCTCAGAATGGGTTTGCCGTAACTTTATTAAATTCAACAAAACTAAAATGCAATTTCTCCCATTACAAGAATATCTTCCTAAATGACACTTGCTCCCATCTGTTCATTTTCTGAACATGATAATTCAACCCTATAATAACATAAACATGCCAGACATAACCATATCCTCTGCACTAAAAGCTTGGGGTGCTGCATAGGTCAGCAACTGTTTTTCTAGTGAACAGCTATTTCATATCAACAGAAGTTTTATTTGCCACTGTATGGAGTACAGCTCACACACTATGGCACAAAGAGCCTAAGCAAATAAGTGTATATATGACTGTGCTTGGACACTTGGCACCACCAAGACAATAATGACATAAGCCTGAACAGGTTGATGCAAAGTTGCTGAAGCCTTGCAAATGAGTGTCTGCAAGATTTATCAAGAATTCACTTTATTTTGGACAGAAATCAATGTTTTAACTGACACTAAGCAAGTGCTTTCTTATATGCTCACTAAGTACTATTGGAATGAAATGAAAGTGCATCCCTTAAATATGAATAAAATTCTACTGCAGTATATCCAAGGAACTTAAATAAAAGGATTTCTGAAATTGCAACTATCTGTAAAGATGACATTTGTCGTCACTTTTAAAACAACTAAGTTAAAACATACCTGCCATGATGTTTGTTCTGTGTATTCAACCTCCATTTTCAAGCAACAGAGCTGCTATCTATCTTTGCAGTACAATCCGTTTTCCCCTCCTTAATCTCACTGAGACCTGGTTATGGCCTCTGGTCAGAGCTATCGTTCTATGACTCATTTAATGTGAGTTTCTGTCTTCCAAGATCCTTTGGGAGAAAAACATAGTTGGATTTAATGATTATAAGTAACAAAAGGTCATTAAGCCAGAATCTATACCATATATCAGAGTACAAAAATCCCACCATAATTCATAAAACTTTTTTTCAACTGGATCAGGTTAGGTTTGGCTGTGTTAAACAAGGCAGAAGCAGTAAAAAAAAAAACTAACTAACCCAAATAAAAGCAAATTCCAATTTACACATGCATGTCAGAATTAAAAAAAACTCTTTAAACTGAATTAATCTAAAATCTAATTACAAATACTATCCAAAACTAATCAATCTAATTCTATGAGATAGAGGCAATCTCAAATCACAAATTTCATAACGAAAATGCAGGCCAGGGTGACCTACTTTTGGTGGGAAACTGCAGCTTACCTTTCCCAACTTACCTTCTTGCCCAAGAAATCCCTGCTGCCCTTAAGAGGCTCTTGTAGCACCACCAGGTGGGACCATACATCAAAAAAAAGTTGTGTGTGTATGTCAATGTGCAGATAGTGTAGAGGAACTAAACAGTAAGAGCTCAGTATCTTATTTACAGCAACTGCATCATGGGTATAAATGGTGTTAGGATATGCTGAAACGGTGTTGTCTGGGAGTGTGATTTCTCATGGGTGTACGCCTGGGAGGTTGAAGCTTAAGGCCGAGTTGGGAGATCAGCTAATACAAACTATCCCGTTATTTAAAAGGAAAACCAGCTGCAATTAAAGGTTTAATATGCTAGGTTAGGTTAACTACCATAACTGATACATGTCTGAGGTCCTACCTTGTCTCTGGGTTGGCCTGATCAATTAGCTGCAGCATTGTTCTTAGGCTTATTCAGTGTTCTTAATGCTCGTAAAAGAAGATTGTCATCCATCACAGAACAATGATATACTACTCTCCAGTACATATCATTTCTACTCTTCAGCAGAGCAGTGATGCATGAGCCACTATGAAAATATTTGCAATGCCAATAAACCAGGGCAGCCCAAAAACCAGCCAACACTTCAGCCCTTACTTTTTAATGCTTTGATGGTATTATTCTACTAACATTTCAGCTGCTGTGAGATTAATTGTGGTTTCTTAGGCTCTGCTGATGTTTTACCTACTTTTACACTTACTTACCCAACAACTTCCCTGATATCATAAACCTCATATTGCCTTGCTTAAATCCATAAAATAAAATACTTCGCTGCCAGCCATCATTCATATCCTTTAAACACTATACTATGTTGCAGAATTAAATTTCTTAATATCCAGAATACTAATGCCGAGCTCTTCACATACAGGTTCAAAACCTTACATTAATTAACCTGAGGCAACAAACCCAGTAACTCCATGACGAGTATGCTGGTGTAAATTACTCAACTGTTGCCGTTTGAACGAGATTAATTATCCTTTTCCAATCACCATACAATGACAAGACTTGTCACATGCTCTTAAAGGTTTAGGAGAATATGTATATGTCCCAACAGCTCGAAATACAGCAGGAATATTATTAATTTCTATATTCTAATTCCCTAGTGAGACATCACGCTACCTAACCTTACCTGACCACAAACTCAACCAGCTAATCCAACTTGGTCTAACCTAACCGCCGTGCAACAAAAGCATTTACCATCCACCAAAGCATACTGGTTGTAGAGCTCCTTGCTGAGTATGTAAAGCTTTAGAATCCCAACAAGCATAAAAGATTCCATTAACATACCTTCTTCTCTTCCATCATATTTCTGTGGTGCCCCTAAACTGAAACTCTATCAAACTTTATCAAAAAAAAAAAATTACACTACCATATATACATATATATATCACGGAATGGAAGGAGGACACCATAAGAACACTAATATATCTCCAACTACTTGTTGAATGTCAATCTCAAAGGAAAGTTAGTAAACGTTTAAGAAAGGTTACGTTTATAATAGATCTTACGTTCTTGCTTTACAGTTACTTTCGAGAAATTGCTCCTCATCTTCGGATCCCAACTCACTTTTTTACAGAAACTTGTCAAAGTTGCTTCAGATGAAACGGTGCAAGTTTGACATTAATTCTACGTTTCATATCGTAAAGCTGATAGCGTTGTCTATCTACATCACATCCTCTTAACTACCGATGCTGGAGAGGATAACTACTACATTATATGTTAGAACCAACCCATGGTGTTTCAAGTAGTACTTTTTCTCACTGATTATCTATATTACCTGACAATGCAGTATATTTAAATGGCACATCCTTCAAATTAGCATTCTTTAACACCCGTCACGCCTTGCGTTCACGTCCAATCTGAACATCATTACCAAAGCAAACCAACCCTATTATTATTGACATCTCACTCTTGTCCCTCCCAAGATTTTCAGATAATATTCGTAATTTGCTATTACCTTTCCAGGAATTACTCTTTAGTTATCTCTACCACAAATGCCAGCAAAAGAATTACAAAAAGGTTTGCGGATACTAAAGCAACAAGACACATTTTTGAGCGCTTGAGTTGGCATCACTGTAGGTTTCTTGGGCGCGACGTATTATAAATATAAGAACTAGGAAGAATATTTTTAACCTTATTATCATTTCAAGACGACATAAATTAGCATTGTTGGATGACTTAGGATAAAGAGAAATATATATTTCATTTGGAAGGATAGCGGGAAAGATTCAGTGAGGTTTGTAGCGACCCTGTGTTGCTTCAATGTAATTACTTATGGAGACTTGACTTAGTGAAGGTCACGCAGTGTGATCCCACCTGAACTCCTAAGCTCTCCAGGGGAATGAGCTTGGTGGCTCACCCCACGGATGCATCTGTCAGCTTCGTTCCCTATTACAAACACCCCACAACCTCCCAGACCGCCTTCGTGATCTGTCCTCCTTGCCTCATAACGTACCCAGGCATCACCCTACGCAGTCCATGAACTGAATGTATTTGGAATGAAACAATCCATCACATTTTACTCAAAACACACATTCTCCAAAGAGCCCACTACATCACACTTCCACAAGGGCTGTCCTGTGCCATTACTGGCATCCCGCACACACACACACACACACACACACACCCGAACTGTGCCAGTTATGGCACACCCAAGAACAAGCTGACACTGACAGGTGCTTTACACACAAACATACACAAACGTGGACATTCGAGCACATGACTTGCTCTGGACAAGCGTAAAGCCTTTCTTACCATCCTCTTGCTCACCTTTGTGTTGTGGCTTCTGGCTACTCTGGATCTGGGAGTTACTGAACTCCGCCCACATGAAGTTACACCACTGTCAAGGCTGCATCACTGAGAATAAAGTCATATCAACGAATTTCTCACTCCAAAGGTGTCCATACTTTTATCACTGGAAGTGGCACAACCTTGGGCTATAGGGGCCTCTAAAAAGAAGTCTTGGGAAACACCAGGACTTTCTGAGAAAGAGGTCCAATAAATATATAAACTCAGATACATATATCCTGAAGAACTTACTTGCATGCTTCAACTGTGCCTGTGATTCATACGTCATTATCAAACTCAACCTTGTTCGAGAGTAAGGGGACATGAATGTTACTTTACAGGTGTTGTAATTTTGACATTAATAGTGACACAATCAACTCAATTCCATGGTCTGCATTAATCACTTTAAAGAATGTTATGTTAAACTGGGCTAGGTAATGTTAGTGAACTCCAGTGCCCCTTCTTAACCTTTAGTGCCTCACCCTTAATGGACCACTGGCAGAGGGCCTACCCTAATCTAAATTAACTTTAATAATAGTTTACAGAATATTCTATGTGATATAAAGGTACATATGTTACAAAGGGCATTCTAAAACCTTCATATTCATTTTTCTTTAACATTCATAATTACCCTAAGACCAATGTCTATGAAAGTCATGGTGCTATCCATGACCTTTGTAATGATTCTTGCAGCCTTAGGCTGCACTACTTCAAGCAAAAGGATATGTAAACACCTATGGAATGAGAATTTCTTTGGAGACTGTAATCTCAGTGATAAAGCCTCACCAAAGGTAACCTTTCACTTGTACTGTAACCTCATGCAGGCAAGGTCTAACACCTCATACATAAGGTATAAAAAAAGACTGTTACAGTTACAATATATTTAGACCACAATCTGCAGCCTGTAAAACTAAAAGCTATTAATACTCTAAAATACAAATATTGTTTGGTCTCAAGGATTGCAACTTTTCAGAATTCAACTGGAATTACTACCATAGGATCTGTTTAAAATGAAGTAGTGTAAATATAATAGGGTAAAACTTCATCACCAAATCTTCAAAAATCTAATAATGAAACCTTAACTCCAATGAATTAAACATTAAAATTTGTAAGGCAGAAATTGAAAGATGCATTTTCAGAAAAATATCATTGATATATGCTATATTGTAAAACTGCATTACATCTAGATACAATAACACTATAAATTTCTTGTAAAAATTACAACTATATACATTTCAGGTACTTGTATTAATTAATTTTACAGTGAAACTGATTCTGCATGGGAAAACAGAGTAAATGCAATTGAAACTAACATGAAACAAAACAAACATAATTATAATCTTCAAACACTACATATCAACTTCTACTTACAATGTGAAAATATGCAAAGTGGTTGTTAGTACACTAATGACTATTAGACAAGTTTAGAAAATGCATGCATATGTGCAAACAGAACTAGTAAGCCTCAAGATCAAAGGACTACATAATTGTACCATGGCAGGTTTGTCTTATGTTCCTTTGCTCGGGTGCTCAGTGTTTTCACAAAGTGAAGTAACTGGGGATTATGGTGAGTACTGGGTAAATTTTCATATTTTGTTCCTAAGATTTGTAAATCAGATTATATGTCTATATATCTATCTATATCTTTGATGCCTGTTCCTTCTGGGAACACCCTCAAGGGGCTGACCACTGCAAAAGTGTCTCCAAAACTGGTTAACTCCAGTGCCGCTTCTTAGCCTTTTGTGCATCACCCTTAACAGGCCACTGGCAGAGGGCAACTCCAGCACAATGTTTCAGAGTACAGCACACTATGATTAGTGTGTAAGTTCAATTCCAAGTCTGAGAAAACAGAGTTTCTATAATTTTAAATCCTAAAACTCTTTTTAAGCCTACATGCACTTCTAACCTTAGTGAGGTAGAATCAGACATAAACACACAATAGTGTCATTTGCAAAAATCCAATCTCTAGAAGTCCTGAACAAGAGCAATCAATCCACATCCAATCCCCACATACCATTCCATGGTTTATCATTACTGTTTTGTCTAACCTGGTTCATCCCATTAACATCACATAACCCCCCTTCAATAACTATTCATGCACAACACTGACTTAATTCCTTTCCATATGTCCTCCAGAATGTTTAGGCCCCAGTACCCCAGAAGCTCCTCCTTCTCTCTCGTTTTTTGGTCTCCTGCTCCCCTCGCTTCCACCTCTTTAGACACATACCCTTTCAGTCATTTTCCTTCCCTTGTTGTCAAAAGGATTATAGTAGCATACTAGAAAGGACAGACCAAAGGTAAAACAAGAACACAAGAACAACATGAGCAGAAAAAACAGGGAACAATGAGAAAGACAAGAAAGAGGGCAACCTAAACAAATAATGAAATACTTTAAAAGGAAAAGCCTAATAGCTGCATATATATATTGTTGTACAAAAGAAATTTGAAGAATGTATGTAGGTGAACTTCCTGAGTTGGAAAACTTTTTTTACACTGACTTGTTACACAGGCCACTAGAGTCAAAAGAGGAGATAAACCATCGATATTTGATTTCAATTTCCGTAAAAATGCCTGTCAATAAAAAAAAAAAAATCAGGTACTATGCCCCACTAGGGAAAAGCAATCATACAGTGCTCTAATGTGATTATGTGGTCAGCAGAGAAACAATGAAATAGGAGACCAGACTCATAACGAGATTCAAGGCTGTTAACTCTACAGAGATAAACAAATTCTTTGGGGTTATAGATCAGGAAAGTAAATTCCTGGGAAGAGAAAAGGATGGTGGATTTAGAAAGAAAATTTTTGCACAGTAATGAGCTAGATGAGGTCAGAATAAAAGAATAAAGTGTATGCATTACTTCTGGATTTAGAAAATACATCTGATAAAACAAAGAGGGAAGCTCTCTATTACATTCTGAATATTTGGCATGCATGGAGCACTTTTCAATGCTGCTAAGAGTTTCCACAGCGGGAGTAATGCATATGTGTAAGTGGTGGTCTGAGGAAATAAGAGTGCATCAATGTGAGAAATGTCAACCATAGTTACTTAGTGATTTTATGGATGAAACATTATGAAAAATGAGAACAAGATGGAGTGATTTCAGTGTACTATTTAATCATGGTGAAACAGTGAAAGTTACAACAACTGTTGTGTGAAGATAATACTGTGCTGCTAGCTAAATCATAGAAGGTGTTAGATAGAATGGTGTGCTGATTCATTGAAGTCTGCATGAGGAGAATGCTGAACATAAATGCAAGTAAAAGAAT
>JAUUDW010628883.1:0-18947 GCA_032361385.1 Panulirus guttatus
ATGGTTGTTTAATTTGTTTATGGATGGGGTGGTTAGGGAGGTAAATGCAAGAGTTTTGGAGAGAGGGGCGAGTATGCGGTCTGTTGGGGATGAGAGGGCTTGGGAAGTGAGTCAATTGTTGTTCGCCGATGATACAGCACCGGTAGCTGATTCGGGTGAAAAACTGCAGAAGTTGGTGACTGAGTTTGGAAAAGTGTGTGAAAGGAAAAAGCTGAGAGTGAATGTGAATAAGAGCAAGGTTATTAGCTTTAGCAGATTTCAGGGACAAGTTAGCTGGGGAGTGAGTTAGAATGGGGAAAAATTGGGGGAAGTGAAGTGTTTTAGATATCTGGGAGTGGACTTGGCAGCAAATGGAACTATGGAAGCAGAATTGAGTCATAGGGTGGGGGAGAGGGCGAAGGTTCTGGGAGCGATGAAGAATTGTGTGGAAAGAGAGAACATTATCTCGGAGAGTAAAAGTGGGTATGTTTGAAGGAATAGTAGTTCCAACAATATCATGTGGTTACGAGGCATGGGCTATAGATAGAGTTGTACAGAGAAGGGTGGATGTGTTGGAAATGAAATGTTTAAGGAAAATAGGTGTGGTTGAGAGATGAGGAGAGTGTACTGAAATGGTTTGGACATATGGAGAGAATGAGCGAGGAAAGATTGTCAAAGGATATGTGTCAGAAGTGGAGGGAACAAGAAGCGCGAGACCAAATTGGAGGTGGAAGGATGGAGTGAAAACAATTTTGAGCAATTGGGGTCTGAACATGCAGGAGGGTGAAAGGCATGCAGTTTGTTGCCATGACTGTTCTCCTAATATGGGATTATGTTAACCGGCAAGGGACAGTGTTGGCTCCCAAGGCCTACTCATCACAAAATCCTGAAGCTTATATCCTGCCTGTTGGTAATCATATCGAGGCCTTCTTCCACTCTGTCCCATCCTCATTATTTTAATGTTTGCTTGGGTTAAATTTCATTAACAATGTATCAGACCAACTTTAGCATCTGTTTAGGTCCTTGTAAGCTAACTCGGTTTTCCTCACTTTTCACCTCCCTATTGACTTTTGCATCATCCGCAAACATATTTAGGTAAGAGTTCACACCATCAGACAAGTAATTTACATAAATCAGTGAAAGTCCCAGAACAGAACCGTGTGGCATGCCACTGGTCTCACTGACTTTTGGAGTAGGCTCCTCTGACATGTGTCCTCTGTTTCTTTCTAATAAGATCATTTCCCTTCCATAGGATGGTGATCTAGCTTCCTAATCACCCTTCTGTGCAAGTGTCAAATGCTTTATGTCAGCCCAGATACAAACAATTCACTCAGCCTTCTCCAAATACAGACAACTCACCCAGCCTTCTCTTTTGTCCATGAAAGAGCTCACGTTCTTGTTGAAATCTATGAGGATTGTTACACATGACCTCCATAGAGGTAATTTTACCTTTATAGAAAACCGAACATTTGTTTTCTTTTTTTTAGAACCATACAGACCACACTAATCAGAGAGGCTGGTCTGTAGTTCAGTGCCTCTTTCTGGTGTCCTTTCATATAGAAAGATATGACATTCACCTGTTTCTATTCTCTTGGCTCTGCCTATCTCCTGTCACATCTTGAACAGTATTCCAAGAGATTTGCTTTGCATATCTGTACATGTAGTGAAATTTTGTTGGAAGCATGAGCCTTGTATGGGTCAAAACCTTTAAGGATATTTGTCTTTTCCAGATATTTTCTTAATGTTTTCTAAAACCTTCTCTCCATTCCATATCATTGGTTTTGGGGCTTTAGTGCCTTTCACTGTGAAAACACTTTTGAACCTGTTATTCAGTTCATCACATATCCGTACATCATCCTCACCAGTCATACCCTCTGAATCCCAAGGCCTGATTAGCTGCCCTTTAACTGACAACTGACTCCTGATGAGTTTATGGAAAAGTTTTATGGTTTTAGATTTTCTCCTGCCTTGTCCACAATATTTTTTCAAACTTTCATTGTTCGTCCATTCTTATCCTGGTGTACTCCTTCCATGCTCTGTAATACCTTGCAAATGCTGGCTGGCTGGAGTGCCATCAGTATCTTCACCACTGTACATCTGGAAGCTCCTTTGCTTTTTGACCTCTTTAATTAAACCATTATTTCCTCTTTCTTACAAGCCCCTTCCAAGTCCTTACTAAAGACAGAGGTACCCATATTCTTTATCCACATTAAATTACACAGAACTTCTCTACACAAAGCCCTGGTTCCTACCTTCTGAACTCCAGTTCCCAGACTGTGTTAACAAAGTTGTCGAGGGTTTCATAGATTTCCTAATTAAATCTCTTCTTTAAATCTTGTCTCACGTATGTACCTCTAGTATCCTTATTTATCACATAAACTTCAGCATTACATGATCACTTTTTCCATTTGGTATACTGTATGTGATATTTTCAATATCCATGCTAGTATGTATGAAGGTAAGATCTAGTAATGATGGGTGTGTCAGTCCCTCTCATCTTAGTATACTCAGTGACATGCTGGTATAGAAAGTTTTCCAGGTTACACTCTAAGAAACCGTCTCCATAACTCCCTATTACCTTGAATATCAAAACTACCCAAGTTTGTCTCACTGTAATTGAAATCCATCATTATCAGTACTTTACCATTTCTATAAAGTGATCGTCTTATTGTTTCATGTACCTTCATTGTTGTCATTGTGATGTGTTCTGGATTTAAATCCTTTTGGATTATAATATGATAAAATCATCATTCTGCACTTCATCCTAACATTTACTCATCCCATTATTATATACATATTACATATTGTCTGTTCTGGGAAGAATAGGTGAGAATTTATCTCTTTAGTAAGTTTTGTTTCCACGACTCATAGAGTATTAGGTGCATTTTCCCTTATACAATCCTTGAATTCCAGCTTGGCATTTCTAATTTTATACCTTCAGACTTTACTCTTTGCTTTTCTCCCTCATTTCCTTTGGTTAATCATATGTAATGAATACCCCACTGAATTCCTCTTTGTTTTGAATTTCTCTAAGTACCTTCTGGTTAGTTGACTGACTCACATGTAACCATAACTAGTTGTCCCCTAATATCTTGATTATAATGACCAATTCTTCTCATTTCTTTTGGTAATAGAATCTATGTCAGACAATTTAACAGCTTCCAGTAGTCTTTCAATAAGCATTTCTTTCATTCATTTGTCTTCCCTGTCTGGAGAATGATTTAAACCAAAATAATTAGTGATTTGCATCTGTTAACCTGCAGCTTTATTAATCTTTCTAATTTTGATGCCACCCACTTTTCACCTAGATCCTTTAGTGTTGCACCGTCAACTTTTGTATCCCTAACTTTCTCTAAAACATGATTTTTTGTTGAAAAGTGCTAGTCTTGTATGTTTTGCACTTTCCTAAACCTTTCATCAACTAAGCCATACATGTTTCTGATTATTCCATCTCTAACAGTGAACACTGCTCTTTTTACACGTTCATTTAATTTTCTGTCTACCCCCCTCCAGGCTCCAGTCACAGACAAAAGTCCACATTAAGGCCGTGCCCTGATTGAAAAATAGAGAGAATTAAGAAACAGAAGAAAAGACAGGGAAAGGATTTACAAATTTTTGAGAATGTGAAAGACCTGTCTTTTGAAATGAACTAGGTCTATGTTCCAGTCCATGATTCTTCAAACTTACCCCTCTCTTCCCACTGTTGCCAGCAGATTTATTTTTTCCTTATTTTCTAGCTGATCAGCCTTTAGGACATCATGAAAAAAAAAAAAAAATCAGACCTTATTTGCTTTTTAAAGAATTTCTTTTTTTTCCTTTATGCAACAATAATAAACCTAAACTTTTGTTCGTATCCTAAGTCTATATGTCTTTCCTCTTTCATCTCATGATAACTTTCATGGTACTTAGCATGATCCTCTTTTTGTAACTATTTCAAACTGTCCCTCTAAACTGCTGACCACTGGCTTTTTCCTGCTTGATGTCAAGGAAGGTAAGTAAGGAAGCACAACACACCAGATATTTCATGTGGTGCTAAAACATTAATGTGTAACCTAAGTATTTGGAAATTCATTAACTGGCCTCATTTTAGTATCTACATATGTCTGAGTTTCACCTCTGAAACATGCAAATGGTCTGATTTCTAATTTCAGAAAGCTGTCATCTGCATTATTAATTGAGGTGGCATGACATTTGTACAGTGATTTGTCTGAAAATGCCTTTTACAGGTACACATACTTTTGTTGTCTGCAGTTATGTAAAGTTCCAGAGACCCTTAAGATGTCTTTCAATTTTGTACTGTTTAGAGGGAAGATTAATTTTTAATAGATAATCTTAAATTCTATCTTTCATTCGTTAGTCTGCCCTATTTTGACAGTTATTGTTTCTGCAATTATCAATGATTTTACCACAGTTAATGATGTAAAAATTACCTGCAGAGTAGATTGTACTAATATGTATTGAACACCATGTCATACAAACACTAGAATACACCTTCAATATTCGGGATGCTGTAAGGGGTTAAAGGTGCCTAATATTGCATACCTAAGAGAGAAGTCACTTAGCTCAATTCATCACACGTTACTTGCAGTGAACATTTTCCTGAAGATTCCTATAGAAGTTGACGACTTCTACCCACACGTCTAATGCAAGATAATATAGCATCACCTGAAGGATCAATACCACAACATTTGTCTTGGTTAGATTACATTAGGTTGATTAGTTTTGGTTGAATTAGGTTTAGTTGGGTTAGATTTAAGTACAAACCTAACATAATTTAGCCCACCCCATTGCCCAGTTCAGCCTACAGCCCACATTCCAGCCCAATGCCTAGCCCAATTCACAGCCCAGCCCAGCCCATAGCCTAGCCCAGCTCAACACAAACTAGCCCAGCCCACAACCCATAGCCAAGCCCAAAGTCCAACCCACAGCTCAGCCCAACCCAGTCCAGCCCACAGCACAGTTCACAGCCTAGCTGAGACCCAGCCCAGCCCACAGTCTAGCCCACATCCCAGCTCAGCCCACTGCTCACAGACCAGCCTAGCCTACAGCTCAGCCCATAGCCCATTATTCAGCACAGTCCACATCTCACTATTCAGCTGACTCAGCCCACATCCCTGCCCAGAGTCCACAGCCCAGCCCACAGCCACCAATCTAGCCCTGCTTCCAGCCCAACCTAGCCTACAGTCACCAGCCCACCCCACCCTACAGCCTCCAGCCCTGCTCAGTCCACAGCCCAGCCTAGCCCCACCCTCAGCCCAGCCCAACTCAGCTCACTGCCTGAAGTGCAGTATAGTCCAGCTCACAGCCCAGCCTTAAGCCCACAGACAAGCCCAGCCCAAAGCCTAGTATAGCCCAGTCCAACCCAGCCCACAGTCAAGCACAGCTCACAGCCCATTTCAAACACATCAGCCTAAAGCCCAGCCTACAGCCTTAAACCCAGCCCAGCATAGCACAGCCCAACTCAGTTCACAGCCCATAGCCCAGCTCACAGCGCAGTTAAGCCTATTCTAGCCCATAGCCCAGGACAGCCCACAGCCCATCCAAACCCATGGCTCAGCCCACAGAACAGTCCACAGCTCAGCCCAGCCCAAGGTCAGCCCAGTCCACAGCTCAGTGCACAGTGCAAAGCCCAGCTCAGTACAGCCCACGGCCAAACTAAGTTCAGAGCACTAATGCTAGCCCAACCCACAGACTAGCCCAGACCACAAACCACAGCCCAGCACAGACTATAGCCCACAACCTAGCCCATCCACAACCAAGGCCAGCCAAGCACAAACCACAGCTCAGCCCAAAGCCTAGCCCAGCGAAGTCCACAGCCAAGCCCGGCTCAGCCCAGACCACAACCAAGCTCAGCTCAGCCCAGCTCACAACGCAACCCAGCCCAGCTCAGCCCAGCCCACAGGCCCCACCCCAGCCCAGTCCACAGCCCTCAGCTTAGCCAACTGTTCCCAGCCCACAGCCCAGCTTAGCCCACTGCTTAGCCCAGCACAAATCCCACAGGCCAGCCCAGACCACAGTCTAGCCCAGCCCAGCCCAAACGGTAAAGCGCAGCTCAACTCAAAAGCCAGCCCAGCCTCAACCACAGCCAAACCCAGCTTAGCCCACACCCAACCCAGACCACTGCCAAGCGAAGCCCAGCCTTCATCCCAACTCAGCCCACAGCCTAGTCCAACCCAACGCCCAGCCCAGCCCACAGACCCCAGCCCAGTCCACAGCCCCCACCCAGCCCACAGAATTCAGCCCAGCCAACTCTCCCCAGCCCACAAACCAGCTCAGGCCACAGCCCAGTCCAGCCCATAGTCTAGTATAGCCCAGCCCACTCTACAGCCAAGGCCATTCTACCCCACAGCTCAGTGAAATCCACAGCTCAGCCCAAAACCCAACCCAGCCCAGACCACTTCCAAGTGCAGCCTAGCCCACTTCCCAGCTCAGCCCAGCCCACGGCCTCTAACTCAGTCCAATCCAACCCAACGCCTAGCCCAGCCCAGCTCAGGCCCCAGCCCAGTCCACAGCCACCACCCAGCCTACATCCCTCAGCCCAGCTTTGTTTTCCTCATCCTACAGCCCCCAACCCAGCCCATAGCCTCCAGCCTAGCCCAGTTCACACCGCAGCCTATCCTGAAGCCCACAACTTAGCCCAGCCCACTGTTCAGCCTATCCCAAACTCTAAGCCCCAACTCACCCCAGCTCAGCCCACAATTAAGCCCAGCCTCGCCCTTAGACTAGCACAGCCCACAGAACACCCCACAGGCCAGCTTAACCCACAGCTCAGCTCAGCCCGCCCTAGCCCACAGCCCAGTCCTGCTCTTCAAAGCCCAGCTCTGCTCACAGCCCATCTCAAAGTCTACAGGCTAGCCCAACCCATAGCCTGACCCAACCCACCGACCAGCCTACCTTATAGCCCACGGTTGAATCAGCACTGCCATGGCCAGCCCAGTCAAGCACAACCCAGTCCAGTCTCTAGCCCAGCTCAATGCACAGCCCCCACCCAGCCGACAACCCTCAGCTCAGCCAACTGCCCCTAGCTCACAGCCAAGCCAAGCCCACAGCCCATTGCATAGCTCAGCCCACAGCAAAGCCAAACCCGCAGCCCACAGCCAAGCCCAGCCCACACCTCGCCCATCCCAGCCAAGCCTAGCTCAGCTTAGCCCAGCTCACAGACCAGCTTAACCCACAGCCCGCCCTAGCCCACAGCCAAGTCCTACACTTCAAAGTCCAGCTCAGCTCACAGCCTATCTCAAAGCCTAAAGGCTAGCTCAACCCATAGCCTGACCCAATCCACCGACCAGCCTAGCTTATAATAGCCCACGGTTTAATCCAGCACTGCCAAGGCCAGTCCACAGCCTCTAGCCCAGCCCAGTGCACAACCCCCACCCAGCCGACAACCCTCAGCTCAGCCAACTGTCCCTAGCTCACAGCCAAGCCCAGCCCACAGCAAAACCAAGCCCGCAGCCCCCGGCCCAGTCCACAGCCTAGCCCAGCCCACATCTAGCCAATCCCAGCCAAGCTCATAGACTGCCCCAGACCACAACCGAGCAGCCCAACTTAGTCCACAGCCCAGCTCAACCCTTAGTCCAGCCTAGTTCATAGTCCAAGTTTAGCCCAGTCCACAACCTCTGACCCAGACCAGCCCCACCCACAGCCTCCAGTCTGGCCTACAGCTCCCAGCCCAACCCACAGACCCCCAACCCAGCTCAGCTCATCCCACCCCCACTCCAGCCCACAGCCTCTAGCTCAGCCCATAGCCCGACTAAGCCGCCAGTCCAGCCCATAGCCCTCAGCCCAACCAGTCGTTCTCACCCCCCCCCCCCCAGCGCAGCTCAGCCTACAGCCGAGCTTACTGCCAAGCCAAGCCAAGTCCACAACCTACCTCAGCCCACCCAAGCCCACAGTCCACAGCCCAGTTCAGGCCACACACCACAACCCAGCCTAGCTTTGTGCATTTCAAAATCCGCAGCTCAAGCCACAACCCAATTCAGTCCAGCCCAGCCCACAGTCCCCATCTGAGCCCACAATTTTGAGCCGTCCAAAGTCCAGCCCACAGCGTAACCCATAACCCAGCCCGAGCCACAGTCCAGCCCAATCCACAGACCAGCTTAGCCTAGAGCCCAGGTCAGCCCACAGTGCGGCCCAGCTCACAGCCCTAAGCCCAGCCCCCAGCTCAGCTCAGCCCACAGCCACCTGCCCAGCCAACTGCCCCCATCCCACAGCCCTTTCCAGTCTAACCTACAATTCAGCCCACAGTCCATAACCCAGTCACAGACCACAGCCCATCCTAGCCTACAAGACCCTACCCATCCCATCCCAGCCCACCCCAAAGCCCTCAGCCCATACCACACCGCAGCCTAACCCACAGCTCCCTACCCAGCGCACGGCCTACGGCCCAACTAAGAGCCCCCAGCCCAGCCATCATGTCACTCCAGCCCTCATCCCAGCCTACACCCCAGCATAGCCAACTCTGCCCTGCTCACAGCTCAGCCCAGCCCAATCCACAGCTCGTTCCAACATAAACCACAGCCAATATTCCAGCCACAGACTGCACCCCATACTAGCTTACAGACCCCATCCCATAGCCCATCTTAGCCTACAGGTCTCAACCAAGACCAGCTCCAGCCTAGGCAACTATCCCCAACCCAGCCCAGGCCACAGCCCTCAGCCCAGCCCAGCCTACTGTCCCCAGCCCAACCCACAGCTCAGCCCCCAGCACAGCCCACAGCTCCCAGCCCAACACCCCCATGCCCAGCCTAGCCCACAGCCCCTAGCCCAGCTCAGCTAAACAGCTGTCTAGCCCACAGCATAGTCCACCTTACAGCCCAGCCCAGCCCACAGTCAGCAATCCAGCACAGCCCACAAACCAGCCTATCCCACAGCTCAGTCCTACGCCCAACCCAGCCCAGCCCATCTCGCCTCACTCCAATGCAGCCCCCAGCCTAACCCACAGCCCGGCCCAAAGCCCCCAACCGAATCCACAGCCTTTATCCCAGCCCAGTCCATAGTCCCCGCCCAGCTCATCTCACAGCCCAGCACAGCCAACTGTGCCCAGCCCTCAGCCTATAACCTAATTAGACTACAGCCGATCCTAGCTCACAGGCCCCAGCCCAAACCAGCATATAGCCTCCTGCCATTGTCCGCAGCACAGCCACCAGCCTAGCCAACTATCCCCAACCCACAGCCTAGCCTAGGCAACAGCCTCAGCCCAGCCTAGCTCAGTCCACAACCCAGCCCAGCCAACAATCCATAGTCCAGCCCCGTCCAAAGCCCATGGCCCAGCCCATTCCATAGCCTAGCCCAACCCACAGCCTAGCTCAAAGCCCAGCCCAGCTCAGCTAAAAATCCAATTCAGCTTATAATTCACAGTCCAGCTTACCTAAACTGCCTAGTCTAGCCCACAGCCCAGCCTCCAGCCCAGCCCAGCTCATCCCACAGCATCCATCACAGCCCCTAGCCAGCCCAGCCCAGCCCACATTCCAGCACAGTGTCCTGTCCAGCTCAGCCCACAGCCTCAGCTCAGCTCAGCCAAGCAGCCCAGTCTAGCCCGCAGCCCTCGGCCTAACTCTTCCCAGCCCACAGCCCAGCCCAGCTCACAGCCCCACCTCAGATCATCCCACAACCCCCATCCCAACCCAGTCCACAGGCCCTAGCCTATAGTCCTTAGCCCAGCCAACCGTTCCCAGCTTACCCCACCCCAGCCCATAGCCCGGACCATAGCACCGCCTAGCCCAGCACACAGCATCTAACCCAGCCGAGCTCATAGCCCTCAGCCTAGCCCTACCCACAGGCCCCAGCCCATAGCCTTCAGCCCAGCCAACTGTTTCTATCTTAGCCCACCCTAACCCATAGTCCAGCCCATATCCCGAAACACAGCACAGCTTAGCTCAGCCCAACCCAAAGCCTAGACCAGCCCACGGCCCAGCCCAGCTTAACCCACAGCCCAGTCCAGTCCACAGTCTAGCCCAACCCACAGCCGAGCCTAGCTCGAACCCAGCCCGGCTTAGCCCACAACTGACAGCACCAACCAGTTAAACAGCCCAGTCTAGCCTACAGCTCAGCCCACAGCCCAGTCCATTCCACAGGCCTCAGTCCATCCCGCAGCCTCTAGTTCAGCCAACAGCCCAACCGAAAGACCAAACCCAGTTTAACCAACGGGCCAAAGCTCAGCCTAGCCCCAGCTCAGCTAACAGCCCAGTCCACACACCACAACCCAGCTTAACCAACAGGCTAAAGACCAGCCCAGTCTAGCACTAGCCAGGTCCACAGCTCAGCCACCAGGTCCCAGTCCAACTCATCCCAACCCAACCCACGGCTCAACCCAGCCCAGCCCAAATCCCAGCTAAATCCAGCCCATCCCACCCTGACCCATGTCCATCCCATACTAAGACCACAGCACAGCCTAGCCCAACCCACTACCCAGCCCAGTCCTCAGCCTACCCCACAGCCTCCATCCCAGTCCACAGGTTAGCTCAGCCTAGCCCAGCCCAACCCACCCCACAGCCCCGCCTAGCTCAAAGACTAGCCCACAGCCTAGCCCAGTCTAGTCCATCTCATCCTACAACTCACTGCTCAGGCCAGCCCACAGCCCTCAGTCCAACCCCAAAGGCCCCAACCAAGCCCACAGCCCCAACCCACAACCCATAGCCCAGCCCAGTCTACAGCCCAGCCTAGCCCACAGCCCATCCTGCAGCCCAAAGTTCAACTCAGCCCACAGCCCGGGACATAGTCCCTAGCTATCCCAGCTCACAGTCCTTAGCATCCGGCACAGTCCAGCCCGCAGCCCTTATCTCAGCCTACAGCCCCCAACCCAGCCTACAACCAAGTCCAGCTCAGCCAACAAGTCCCAGTCCAGCCCAGTCCAACCCATCCCACAGCCCATAATCAGCCAACATACCATACCCAAGCCCATCCCACAGCTCCTAGCCCAACAGAGGCCACAGCTCGGCCCAACCCAACCCAGCCTAATCCACAACCTTCAGCCAAGAGCCCCAGCCAAGTCTCCAGCCAAGCCAAGCCAAGCTCGGCCCACAGGCCAGCCTAGCCCACAGCCCAGCCCGGTACCCAGGCCAGCTCCACGTGTCCCATTCCAACCCACAATCCCTACCTCAACCCAGTACCCAGCTTAGTCCATCCCAGACTACAACCTACAGACAAGCTCAACCCAAAGGCCAGACCAGCCCACAGCCCAGCCCAAAGTCCACAGTCCCAAGCCCAGACCAGTCCACAGTCCTCAATCCAGTCAACTGTCCCCAACCCACAGCTTAGCCCAGTCTAGCCCACAGGCGCCAGCCCAGCCCAAACCATAGCCACCAGCCCAGTCCACAGCCTAGCCCACACCCCTAGATCAGCCAACTGTCCCCAGCCCAGCCCAAAGTCCCCAGCCCATAGCTCAGCCCTCAGGCCAGTTCAGTCCAGTCCAGCCCAGCCCAACACAGCCCTCATCTCAGCCCACAATCCCCAGCCCAGTCTGCAGCCCATAGCCCACAACCCACAGCCCAATCTGGCCCACAGCTTAGCTCAGCCTAACCCACAGTCCCATCCCAGCCTAGCCTGTAGCTTACAGTACAACTCAGCCCAGCCCAGCTTACCAATCCAGTCTAGCCCACAGTCCCGCCCGCATCCCATCACAGCCCGGCCCACATTTTCGTCCACAGCCCATCCTACAGCCCAGCCCAACCCGCAGTCCAGTCTAGCCCACAGCGCCCAGCCCACTACCCCAACACACCGGCCGAGCCTACAGCCCACTCCACCCTAACCCTTAGTCCATCTCACAGCCCATACTCGGGCCATAGCATAACCTAGTCCAGCTCACGGCACTCATCCTAGCTCTCATCCTAGCCCAAAGCCTCCAGCCCAGTCCACAGCCCATCTCAGCCCACATCTCAACTCAGTCCAACCCACCGCACTGTCCAGCCCAGCCCAGCCCACAGACCTAAAACGCTATCCTAGTACAGCCCAGCCCACATCCCTTTCTACAGTCCACAGCCCAGCCCAGCCCAACTCAGTCCAGCTCAGCCCACTTTTCAGCCCATCCCAGCCTAGCCCACATTCTCGTCCACAACCCATCCTACAGCCCGGCCCACATCTCAGCCCAGCCCGCAGTCCAGCATAGCCCCCAGCCTAGCCACAGCCCAGTCCACAACCCCAACTCCGTCCAGCTCAGCCTAGAGACACCCCACCCTAGCCCAGAGTCCAATCTGCAGCCCATAGTCCAGCTCACAGCCCTCAGCCCAGCCCTCATCCTAGTCCACAGCCTCCAGCTTAGTCCACAGCCCAGTTCAGCCCACACCTCACAACAACCCAGCCCCGCCCACAGCGCCAACGTAGCCGAACCCAGCCCACAACCCATAGCCAATCTCAACCCATAACTACAGTTTCACAGCCCTTTCCAGTTCACAGCCCAGCCCAGCCCACAGCCCAGTTCAGCCCACACCTCAGCCCATCCCATAGTCCAGCCTGCAGCCCACTGCTCAGTCCAACCCATATCCCCGCCCAGCCCGCAGCTCCCAGCCCAACTTAGAGCCCACCACACCCTAGCCCTCAGCCTAGTCCACAACCTCCAGCCCAGTCCAAAACTAGCCCACAGCCTAACTCAGTCTAGCCCATCCCATCCCACAGCCCACCTCATTCTACAGCTCACTGCTCAGCCCAGTTCAGCCAACAGCCCCCAGCCTGGTCCACAACCCTCAGTCTAGCGTACAGCCCGCAGTCCAGCCCACAGGCCCCAACCCATCCCCAGCTCAGCCCACAGCCCCCAGTCTACAGCTCAACCCAGCCCAGCCTGCAGTCCACTGTTCAGTACAGCCCAGGCCACAGTCCGTAGCCCCCAGCCCAATCCACTGCCCTCAGCCTAACGCACAGCTTAGCACGGCTCGAAGCCGCACCTAGCCCAGAACCCATCGCTCTGCCCACAGCCCCTAGTCCCCAGCCCAGCCTACAGCCAAGCCCAGGCCACAGGTCCCAGCCCAGGCTAACCCAAAGCCCAGCCAAGCCTAACCCATAGCCCATCCCACAGCCGATAATCAGCCCACAAACCATAGCCCAGCGTAACGCACAGCCACCAACCCAGGCCACAGCCTTTAGCCAAGCCCACAGCCCAGCCAACTGTCCCCAGGCCACAGCCCCGAGCCCAACTGGGCCCAGCTCAGACTACAGTCCAGTCCAGTCCAGCCCAGCCCACAACCCCATCCCAGCCCACAGCCCCATCTCAGTTCACAGTCCATAGCCCGCAGCTCAACCCACATCCCATAGCCCAGCTCAACCCACAGCCCAGTCTGTCCCACAGCTCATTGCCCATCTCAGGCCACAATTCACAGCACAACCCAGTCTAGCCCACAAACCAGTCCAAGTCACAGCCCCGCCCGAAACCCACAGCCCCAACCCATCCCAGCCAATCCCACAGCCCAAGCCACAGTCCACAGCTCAGCCTTAGCCATAGCCCCCAACCCAGCCCAGCCCACAGCCCCAGCTCAGGCGTTTAGCTCATCCCACAGCCCAGCCCGGCCTACAGCCCACAATTTCCAGTCCAGTCCACAGCTCCCAGCCCAGCCCACTCCACCCCACAGCACAGTCCATAGCTCAGTTCTACTCAGAGCCCAGTCCAGTCCACAGCCCAGCCTAACTTACACTCAGCTCAAAGCCCAGCCCGGCTCACAGCCCAACTCAGCCTGTAACTCAGCACATACAACCTAAACAGCCCATTTTAGCTCACAGCCCATCCAACTACGCAGCCCGGTCCACAGTCAAAAGCACAGCCCACGGCCCGTAGCTCAACTCTCAGCTCAGCCCTGCACAGCTTAGCTCACTGCACCCAGCCCAGCCCACAGCCTTGCGTACAGATCCCAGCGTAGCCCACAGTCCCTAGCCCAGAGCACGGCCCAGCCACAGCACAGCCCAGTCCAGTCCACAGCTCAACTGTGAACCCACTCTGGCCCGGCCCACAGCCCCTAACTCAGCCTTCACCTCCCACACCAGCCCCCTGTCCCCAGCCCAGCCCACAGTTCCCAACCCAGCCCACATTCCAGCTGAGTCCAACCCAGCCTACAATCTATTGCCCATTCCAGCCCACAGCCTACTGCCCCACAGCTCAGCTAAGGTCACAGTCCAAAGCCCAGCCCAGGTCAGCCTAGCCTAGCCTAGCCCACAGGCCGACCCTCAGCCTACTGCCCCACAGCTCAGCTAAGGTCACAGTCCATAGCCCAGCCCAGCCCAGCTTAGCCTAGCCTAACCCACAGGCCGACCCTCAGCCTACTGCCCCACAGCTCAGCTAAGGTCACAGTCCATAGCCCAGCCCAGCCCAGCCTAGCCCACAGGCCGACCCTCAGCCTATCCCGCCGTCCAGCGCAACCCGCTGCTCAACCCAATTCACAGCCCCCATCCCAGCCCAGCTCAGCCCACTGCCCAGTTGCCAGCCCACAGCTTTCAACCCAGCCCAGCCCAGTCAAGAGCGTAACCCAACCCAGCCCATTTAAGCCTAGCTCAGCCCATAGCGCCTAGCCCAACTCAAGTTACAGCTCAGCCAACAATTTCCAACCCAACCCACAGGCCTCATCCCAGCCAACTGTCCCCACCCCACATCCCAGCCCGTAGCCAGTAGCCTAGCCCAGCCTAACCCACATCCCAGTCTATAGCCTATCCAATCTCGCAGCTTCCAGCCAAGCCTACAACCCTAGCCCAGCTCCCAGCTTAGCCCACGTCCCCAGCCCAGTCTACAGCCTTCCTCCCAGACGACAGTCCCCATCCCACAGCCAAGCCCGCAACCCAGCCCACAGCTCAATCAAGTCCACAGCCCAACCCAGTCCACAGCCCAGCTCATTCCACAGTTCAAGGTTAAAGGTTAAAAAGGCTGAATTTACATTCACATAAGAGGAGGAAGCATAGAGGGTATATTGAAGTTTTTGAATGGGTTAAGAGCATAGAGTAGTAGATTTATGGAATAAGTTGCAGGTCTTTAGGTAGCTTTAAACGAAGGTTGGATGTGCTTATGGGATCAATCGGTTGGTTGTCGGGTGGACAGACTCAGGACCTGGCTAGCATGGGCCAATAAACCACTTGCAGTGTCCTCACTTCTTATGTTCTTGTGTTCACAGACCAGCCCAGCTCAGCTTAGCCCACAGCCTATCCCACGGCCCAACCCAGCCTGCTGCTCAACTCAGCCCATAGCCAAGCCTAGCCCACAACCAACCCAGCTACCAACTCCCAACCCAGTCCAGCCCACAGTCCCAGCCCAGCGCAGCCCATAGGCCCTAACCCTACCCAGCCAACTGTCCCCAGTCCAACCCACCCTAACCCACAGAACGGCCTACTTCCCACAAACCAATCCACAGCTCCGAACCCAATCCACAGTTCTTAGCGTACATCCCAGCCCACAGTCCAAGCCACAGCCCGGCCCAGAGGCCCCAACCCAAACCACAGCCCCCAGCCCAATCCAGCCCCCAGCTCAGCCTACATCCCAGCTTAACCCACTGGTCAGCCGAGCCCAGTCCAAAGCCCGGACCACAACCCAGCCCACAGATCAGCTTCCACCCACAGCCCTCAACCCAGCCCACCCCACCTCACCTAGCACAGCTCAGCTCACAGCACTCAGCCCAACTCGTCCCACAGCCCAGCCCAGCCAACTGTTCCCATCACAGTCCAGTCCACGGCCCATAACCCATCCAGGTCGAGCCTAACCCATAACCCAGCCCGCAGCTTATAGCCCATCCCACAGTCCAGCCTATCTTAGCCCAGCTCAAAGCCCGCAGTTCATCCAACAGCACCCAGCTCACTACATAGTCTCCAGCCCAGTCCAGAGTCCCCAGCCCATGGCCCGGCTCAGCCCAGCCCAGCCTACACCTCAGCCCACAGTTCGGCCACTAGCCCCTAGTGCAACCTACTGCCCCACAGTTCAGCTAAGGCCACAGTCCATAGCCCATCCCGCAGCCCAGCCTAGCCCACAGCCCAGCCGGCAGCCTATTCTAAGGCCCAGCCTAGCCCGCTGCTCAGCCCACAGCCCACACCCAACCCAGTCCAGTCCATAGCTTCCAGCCCAGCCCACAGCCCCCAGCCCATACACAACCCCAAGCCTGGTCCGAGGCCCCAGCCCAGCCTATAGCCTAGCCAAACACAGCCTCCAGCCCAGCCCAACCCACAATTCCCAACCCAGCCCAGCCCAGCCCAATCCGTCTCAGCCTAGCCCAACCCACATCCAAGCCCATCTCAGCCTAGCCCAACCCACATCCTAGCACAGCCAAACCCACAGTCCAGTGCAGCCCACCTGAACCCACAGACCAGTCCTCATAACCCAGGCCACCCCACGGGCCCATCCCAGCCCATAGCCCAAGGCCCCCAGCCCAGTTCACAGTTCCCAGTCTGCGTCCCGATGGACAGCCCAGCCCATAACCCAGCCAAGGCTAACCCACAGACCAGCCCACTTCCCAAAGCACGAGCCCAGCCCACAGCCCCCAGACCAGCCCACAGTTTCCAGCCGAGCACTTAAACCTCAGTCAAGCAAACCGTCCGCAGCCACAACCCACAGCTCAGACCAGCCTCCAACCCAGCCCAGCCCACAGTCCAGCATATAGCTCTGCCTACAGCCCGCTGCCCAACCCACAGCCCTCAACCCATAACCCAACCCACAGCCCCAAGCCCTGCCTAGTTCAACCCACAGACCAGCCCACAGTCCCCATCCTGCATCCCAACCCACAGCCCTCAGACCAACCCACAACCCAGCTCAGCCGTTAGCCTTTACCCCAAACCAACACAGTTTAGTCCAGTCCACAGGCCCCAATCAAGCCCATAGCCCCCATCCCACAGCCAGCAGCCCAGCCCACATCTTCAGCCCAGTCAACCGTCCCCAGCATACAGCCCAGCTCAGGCAACAGCTCAGCACAGTCCACTCTACAGCCCAGCTCAGCCCACAGTTACCAGCCCAGTCAATCGTCTCCAACCACAGTCCAACCCACTTCCCAGGCTAGCTTAGCCTGATCCACAGACCAGCACACTTTCCACAACCTAGCCCAGTCCAAAGCCCACAGCTCCTAGCTCAGCCCGCAGTCCATCACAGCCCTCAACCCAGTCAACTGTCGCTAGCCCAGTTCAGTCTAACTCACAGCTCAGCCCATAGCCCATAACCTAACCCACAGCCTAGTCCAGCCCAACATAGCCTACAGCCTCAACCCAACCCAACCCACAGGTCAGCCCACCCCAACTCAGCCCACAGCCCCGCCCACATAACAGCACAGGCCCAACCCAGACTGCCCACAGCCCAACCCATAGCCCTTAGCCTAGCCCACAGCCCAACCCAGCCCAGACCACAGTCCATCCCAGCCCACAGCTCCCGGCTCAGCCCTCAGCCCAGCCAACTGTTCCTAGCCCATCCTACAGCCCCCAACCCAGCTCAGCCCACAGTCCATCCCAGCCCAAAGCCCAATGCAACCCACATCTCAGAACAGTTCAGTAGGGGAAAGTTGGCTGGGCCAGCCCAGTCTACAGCCCCAAAGCCCACATCTCAGCCTAGCTTAGCCCACATATCCGCGCACAACTCAACTCAGCCCATCCCAGCTCACAGCTCCCACCCCAGACCAGTCTTCAGCCCAGTCAATAGTCCAAAGCCCACAGCCCGGTCCACAGCCCCGCCCAACCTAACCCACAGACCAACCCACTTTCCACAACCCAGCCCACAACAAGCCCGAAGCCCGTAGCCCCAGCTCAGCCCACAGTCCATTCTAGCTCACAGCCCAGCCAACTGTCAGCCCAGCTGTCTACCCCAAAGGTTAGCCCATAGCCCATAATCCATCCCACAGCCCTCAGCCAAGCTCAGCCCAGCCCAGCCCTCAGCCCAGTTGATTGTCTCCAGCCCATACCCTAAAGACCAAACCAGAACAGCCCGACTCAGCCCGAGCCACAGACCGGCACACTTACCACAACACAGCCTAGCCCACAGTTTCCTGCCCAGCACACAGTCCTCAGTCCGGTCAATCGTCTTCAACCCATAACCCACAGCCCAACCCAGCCTAAGCCACAGACCTGCACACTTCCCACTACCCAGATGAGCACACAGTCCTGTCTGGTCAATCGTTCCCAGCCCATAACGCACAGCCCAACCCAGCCCATAGTCCCGAGCACAGCCATCCCCACAACTTAGCCTAGCCCACAGTCCAGCACAGCCTAACCCACAGACAAGCCCACTTTCCACAAACCAGCCCATTTTAGCTCACAGGCTCTAGTCCCATCCCAGCCCATTCCACAGCTTCCAGCTCAGCACAAAATTCTCAACCCAGCCAACCGTCCGCAGCCCAGCCCAACCCACAGCCCCGAGCCCAATCCACAGCCCAGACCAAAGCCCCCAGCCTATCCCACAGCTCCCAGCCCAGCCCATAGATCCCATCCCAGCCATCAGCCCAGCCAGCTGTCCGTAGCCCAACTCAGTCTAACCCATAGCTCAGCCCATAGCCACTAGCCCAGCCCCAAAGCCCATCTGAGCCCACATCTTACAGCCCAGATCAGCCCTCAGTCCAGCTCAACGTAACCCACAGACCAACCCACTTTCCACAACCCAGCCCAGCCTACAGGCCCCAGATCAGCCCAATGTCCATCCCATTCTACAACACCCATTCCAGCCCACAGGCTCCTAACTATCCTAGTCATAGCCCAGCACAAAGCCCGAAGCTCATTTCACAGCTTCCAGCCCAGCCCACAGCCCTCACCCCAGCCAACTGTCCCTAGCCAAACTCGGTCAAAGCTAGAGATCAACCCATAACGCAGCCCAGCCTACAGCCCCAACCAAGCCCAGTCCAAGGCCCAGCTCAGCCCAGATCCCCAACCCAGACTACCCACAGCCCTTAGCCAAGCCAAGTCCATAGCCCAGCCCTCAGCCCAGCCAACTGTCCCCAGCCCACAACCCACATCAAACCACAGAGCAGTTCAGTCCACAGCCCAGCCCACCGGCCCCAAACCAGACTCCCCCCAGTCCTCAGCCAAGCCAAGCCCCTAGCCCA
>JAUUDW010628884.1:0-11369 GCA_032361385.1 Panulirus guttatus
ATGTGTATAGATGAGACAGTCAGTCTGTCATTTGACTGGACGAAGGTTCTTCTTGTACAGCGCCAAGTATAGCGCTAAATAGATAAACAACATGAGTACAGTGTGAGCGTTGATGTCAGCTTGATTGCTTTGGGTATCTAGGGGAGCAGAAGAGGAGGTTGGCGGGGGAAGGTTTGGTAGACGAAAGAGGAGATGGTTGCAGAGTGTAGAGACGTGTGGTGGTAGGTTTAACAAGAGCTGTCCACAGCAGTCTCATTCGCTACCACACCTCACAGTCATTGACAGTCAGTGTACAGGTAAGCTTGACGGTGATGGCTCACAGATGTTATTTTGGTATTTCATAAATGAAACGAAGACTTCGTTCGTGTAAATGCCATATGGCACTAGATTCAAACAACACTCGCAAGTTTCTTGGAGCTCCAAGTGTTGACATTTTTGAGTCGAGGTCGACTGCAATTGGCCCGCTACGATATAACCGCAGAGGTGCAGGAGAGCAGATAGATTGCTTTTATGACACACACAGAGTATTCAGATTCCTTTGACACCTCAGACCACGCTGTGTCACGCCACACAGAATGTGCAAGATGGGAGTCCGTATTCACCACGAAAAACTGAATAACTGGAGTAAGTGCGGGAAGGGTGAATGGTCATCTTGATAACTAACAGATCACAAATACGTTTCTGTATACGAGGCTGTTCCCAGCCCTTTCAAGGTAAATAGTTCAGTTCCAAAGGGATGTGCAATTGAACCTGTGTTGTTTCTCATCATCATGTATGGCAGAGAGGCAAGCAGGATTCACTCATTCTTATATCTGACATAAACCCATTCACATGAACTGACAAACACTAAGAAGGATTCACCCATTCTCATGTCTGATATTTCAAACGTAAATAGGACTTACCCATTCCATGAAAGATTCACCTATCCACATTATAGGACAGACGCAAACGGGATTCAACCCTTCACGTATCTCACAGCGGCGCAAACAGGGTTCATATTTCATAATTGGCAGATGAATCAAATTAGTTTAAGACACTAGGTGAAAAAACAGAGTTAAATGAATTCTCCTGATGGACTACACAGTGTTTTTTTAATTTAATGGCGAGATGCATCACCTGCTTCGGTATGGGGAGACTGAAACAAATGAAGAACAAAATGTTAAACGAAGGCTGAAGGGAAACGAGCGCCCCCCTCCACCCATTATAGATCTTGGGAGAGCAGTGTGAAAAGACCTGGGCAGTCATAACCCTCAGCGAACACAATAGACCAACACGAGCCTCCTCCAAAAATCTGGCAGGCCGGGTTCTTACGGGCCTCCAAGACAATACGGGTCGAGGCAGCGCTATTCTCTCCAACAGAATGCGTGAAGTGCGCCGAGATCGCTCTTCAGGGCGAGCGAAACTGTAGTGAGAAAATTGATGCGAGGTCTTCAACGGACCCGTGCTGAAGCATGAGGATCACCACCGCTGGGATCGTATGTAAGCGCTGAGGCTGTACTCCCGAGATCGCAGAGGGGAGACCTGAATCACACTTTACTCCATGGAAAACCGTGGAAGCCATGGTTCGTAGTTTACAGTTTAGTACAAGCAGCTCTCAGCTGAGACGAGAGACGTAGAAGACTCTGATGAACACTACAAACGACATCAGAACATACAATAAAGACTCTGATGAACACTACAAACGACATCAGAACATACAATAAGTACGTTAAGAAAACGGTATAAACGCTTGGTCTCCAGAAATGCTTAATACTTTGCCTTTAGCCATTAGAAATACACTGAACCGTAGAAAGAGATGAAATGGGCCACGACGGGTTTATAAAAAGCGTACTAGACCTGCCAGTCTGTGGTGTGGTAGAGGAAGTCCAGTTAGCCGCGGCCCCCAACAGCTTGACTGAGAAAAAAAATATCACGACAGGTTAGTCCGAAAGAGAGGTATGGGGCATGAAGACCTCTGTAGCCATTATGTGGTGTACGTAAGGCATACCTTTGAACACGAGTGTACGACCACTGGGTATGATGACGAGGTCTTTGAGCCAGACCTCAAAGACTGAGTCGTAGTGCTCGAGGGTCGTAACTTTGTATTCAAAGGAATAAGTAATAAATTTATTGTGCAGATTTATTGTGCGTTCTGTACTTAGAAAAAAAATTTGGAGTAAAATGTAGAAGGAACTTCGAAACAAGGTAGATATATACTCTGACATCAGCCTGTGGTGTCTCGGCAGTGGTTGTGTGGTAGCTGTTCTTTAGACCAGGTGGGAGACTTATCATCACGCTACATATTGGATATATATGCCACATCTCACTTTCCCGGCTCAGTAGATACTTAGGGATCTCTTTGTCCATCGTTGGGGCTCGTCCGTCCACCCGTAAGTACGTTCGTCGTTTAATGGAAATGCATTCGACTTGACCAGTCAGGATTCAAGTCAAACGCATCATACTGTTATACAGTTGTTTCCCGACGTCTGAGGAACTGAATGGCATCAGAGACCCCTAACTCTAACAGGGGTATTGCCTAATTCATGCCCCTTATAAAGGAGTTTAACACTCAAGAACTATGGGTCATAACTTGGAGAAAATTCCTCTTTAGACATGGAAGCTTATAATACTGCAGTTTTATTTTTTTTTTCTTGTTTTCCAGACGATATTTCCAGTCATTCATATTTTACTGCCAATAAATGTGGCACTGGACATAACGCAAGTGCTCCATGGAATGTCCCTCTGGTTCACTGGATATAAAGACTACACAGTACTTTTTCTCTGGAAATGAAGGCCACTCTTTTATCATTGCATCTTAAGACCACATCACACTTTACCAGTGGATGTTAAGGACACATCACACTTTTCCCACTACCGTATAGAAAGGTCTAATTGAAAATTGTGTGTTTAGTGATGGCTATTTGACGTGCGAGCGTGTTGTGTGTGTGTGTATGTGTCAAGGCCAAGACACCAGAGAGCACGTTGATTAACTGTGTAGCCTTGAAGTGCATGTCTACTGATGAGGGAACATGACCAGCAGAGTTACGCTTTGGACCCTCAGGGTCTCTCGGCATAAATGTGAGCCAACCACTTCTCTGGAACATGGACGGAGAGACCGACCGCCTTTCTCAAGTGTGGACCGACAAACTGCCTGTCTTAAATGCGGACCGACCGATCAGCTTTCGCAAATGTGGGCCGATTGCCTGCCTCAGACTTGAGCTGACCGACTGACCGAAGGCCTCTCTCAAACGTGGACCGACCGACAGCCTGTCTTAAGCGTGGACCGACCGACAGCCTGTCTTAAGCGTGGACCGACCGACAGCCTGTCTTGAATATGGTCCGACCGAGAGCCTGTCTTAAATGTGGATCGATCCATCGGCTGCCGCATATTTGGACCGACCGCCTGTCTTAAACGTGGACGGACCGACCGCATGTCTCAAATATGGACCGAACGTCTGTTTCCAGTACTCAGCACGAATTGATTTCCCATTGAACCTTTGGGGAGTTCGTTGCGTCGTCCGTGTCGCAAGATATTTGTGAAAAAAAAAATGAAAATAACTGGCATTAAGTATAGCCAAAATTTATAGAATATATTATTTAAACGAGCTATCTTATAGAAACTTAATATTTTCTGTACTGCATCACACGTGTGCCATTATTGCGACAGCAATTTACGTTTTTTTTTTATATGTAATTTCGCGTTTTTTTCAGAAGGGTTATATTATTTTGATTTACGTCTCGTGCTTCTCGGAAGCAATAGTCTCGTCTCAATTGGAGGAGGAGTAAACCAGGTCCCTCACTCGTACTGTTATGCCTCCACTTTTCGGTGGAAGCCACGCCAGCAGCAGCAGCAGCAGCGGCAGCAAAGGGCAAGGGAGGAGAAGAGGTCACAGACCTCCCTCTCTCCCTCACCGGTGGTCCGCTCGCTCGTGGTGGTGTTCCAGGCCCAGTGAAGTAGGTGCTGCTGGAAGGTACTTGATTGGATCTTTACTAGTGTCTCGCAAGAAGCAAAAAAACTTGCCCCCTCGGAGCTACAGCGTCCTCCGTAGGGCGCTTTGAAGAATGCGTTAATTGTCCTGGTACGAACGCCACAGCCATCTAATCTGTAGAGTTCTTGTGGTGGCACGTTCCATCCTCTGGGCTGGAAAGGGCCTCGTGTTCTCGTTT
This sequence comes from Panulirus guttatus, assembly GCA_032361385.1. Classification (NCBI taxonomy): domain Eukaryota; kingdom Metazoa; phylum Arthropoda; class Malacostraca; order Decapoda; family Palinuridae; genus Panulirus; species Panulirus guttatus. The sequence goes on from JAUUDW010628884.1 coordinate 4,147, forward strand.
CAGTGACTTGCCTCGTTTCGTGTCCTTATCTGAAGCGAAGGATTCGCGATTCGTCGCATTTCGGAAAGGCTCGATGTCTGGAATTGTTGTCCGGCTTGTGGGATATGTATTTAAATTCTCGCTCATTCGGCGGTCTTGGATTATCAGAATTCGGGGTTATGTTTCTTGTGGCCAGAGACTCCTGAGCTCTCTTGTATACGTTCTTTGCTCTCTCTCTCTCTCTCTCTCTCTCTCTCTCTCTCTGTTTTTCATGAGTTGTACCCAGAGGGACCGTGAGGCTTGGCCGGGGTCCTGTATTGTACCTTGAAGAAGCGTGAGGCGTGCCTGGAATCATGCATTGCATCCTGAGAAATCGTGAAGCTTGGCTGGGGTCCTGTGTTGCACCCTGAGGAAGCATGATGCTTGACTGGGATCCTGTAGGTGCTACTGAGACAACACAGACCTCGGGTTATTCCATTCTCTTACATATGCTTTGAAAGAAGATAACAGAAAACGAACCCAGTTTGGAGACTTCCAGCGCTGCGTGACTGACTAATGCTGTTTGATGTCCTGACGACCTTCTTTCTCTGTGAAGCTTATAGGCATCTGTAGTTCCCCCTTCGGTGTTAGGGTGATTGTCGCAATAGTCCTTTGGTTCACCGTAGGCCTTGGATTATACGTACATGCAGGGCATAGCACTCCTAGGACAAGTTTTTTTTCCCCCACTAGGAACTGCTGCTGATAGTCTTTGCTGCTTTTAGTGTGAAGATACATATAGGGATTTGGGGAAGAGCATATGAGATGATTTGTTCAGTAGAAGGTGCTATCTACTTGTGACTGGTACAAGATATTGGTTCAGAAGTTAATAACGGAAGATCCTTATTGAAGTAGCTTATACTATCATTACAATTAGATTTTATATGGTACATACGACGCTAGCAAGTTTAACTTTGACTCATTCGCACTTGTTACTTCCTCCAGTAATATTTGGTTGATTCATTTCAGTCTGCTCCTTCCTCCAGTGATATTTGATTGATTCGTTCCAATCTGTTTCTTCCTCCTGTGGTTTTCGATTGATCCATTCCAATCTGTTCCCTCCTTTAGTGATACTCGATTGATTCATTCCAACCTGTTCCTTCCTCCAATGATATTCGATCGATCCATTCCAATCTGTTCCCTCCTCTAGTGATATTCGACTGATTCATTCCTGCCTGTCCCTTCCTCCAGTGATATTCGACCGATCCATTCCAGTTCATTCCTTCCTCCAGTGATATTTGATCGTTTGACACATTTTGGATCGTTATTTTGTAGGTGTCTGCCAACGTCTACCAACACTGTTATTTCTTCACCCTTTAATCATAGCAAGTCAGTCCAGCCTCCAGCAGTAGTACCAACCCTCTGTTGTGTATCTCTCATCCCGTCCGACATGCTCGCTCCCGTCATGATTTGATTTTGACTTAAGACCACGACTGGCAGATATCATAGGTTTCCGTAATTCAGTTTGTTCTCCATACGAAAAGATGGACGAAAAATGAGGCTGCAGTGCATTTTTGTAGCCCTATTATCATCACCCACGCTCTTATTAGCTCAAAGTTGGAAGTGCATTAAAAACAAAGAAGTATAAGCTGTGTACAGAGAAATACCCGTGTATCCGCAATAGGTAGGGTCAGATTCAGACGTAAAGTCTGTGGTTTGTTGCTCTGTATCGTAAAGTCATATGATAATCGCACTTAAAGAAAAAAAGACTCTTGCTTAGTCTACGCCAACATAGTCCCCCTGATCATCTTACAGTGGCACTGGAAATGTAGAATTAGTGTATTGTGGAGATGTGATACTTTTCTATGTACTTCGAACCAGATTTTGAGAGTGTATCAGTCTGTGAATATCTTCGTTCTCGACCTCGTCATCCATCTTGGATACAGTGCTGTAACAGGTCGTTGTTTGCTGGTGCGGGGCGACCAAGTAGTTGAGCCCCATCAACATATCCTTTTGGGTTGATGGTGCGGTACTACCAGGCTATTGAGCCCCATAGACAAAGGTATCTTCAGATCGTCGTGGTTGGACGACCAGGATGCTGAGCCCCACCAGCATGTCCGCCGTAGTTGATAGTAGGGGACGACCAGGGTGTTAAGCCTCATCAAACAGACCATCAGCTTAATGGGTCATCTCCCCTAACACCTGCATCGTCAGGACAAGCCGAGTGGATCCCCTTTTTCGCATCTCTTCCTTAATCTTTTTATTACAGAAATATTCCAGTGGGTTTCCCCCTCCCCTTTCCTTACGTATCTCTTCCAGAAATTATTCTCATCTTGATAGACGTCACACTACGTATACTTATAACTTCCAGCCAGCGTTATGATACTCCAAGAAGCCTCAGCTCTGTATATCTCAAATTTCCAGGCATTATTGCAGTAATAATCCAGCAAAATATATACTTTTCAGTTCCGTCGAAGAATATCCCCGTAAAGCCTTAAACAACACCAAAGGGAAGACGAGAAGTCTTTTGCTTCAGATACTTTCGGTGATTCGTGTACCAGTGTGGTCGAGGCAGATACTCCAGTGTTCGCCTTGTCCTTTCATGCTACATACTTATCTTCCGACCAGATCTTGTGTTCGGCCAGTTTAGAGCAGTTTGTTTTGAAACTGCGGAGCTCGAATCGTCGTATTTTGAGCATGTGGAAATCTTCAAAGCCTAATCCTCATTGCTGTCACACAGGGTTCGTAATCCTTACGTTCTGTAAGGTTTTTGATTGCCATTGATACGGAATTTGTATCCAGATTTCGTAAGTCAGCTTCTATTTGAATGTTTTGAAACGCTGGAGCGTGTATGTTTCTTGAGGTTAGATAAGACAGAGCTCGGATTTGTCAAACGAACATTTGATTTATATAAGATACGGACGTTCAGTCGACGCATATTCGGTAAGTGTACATGGTCACGATTTTAGCTGGGGCGTAGAGCGTTCCTCTCGTGTGTCCCGATAGTTGTACTTACTTGGACTCCAGTTGAGTTGGTCTCCACAACTCCGTCAGCACGGAACGCCTGGCCTGGCGTTGATATCGAAGACACAAAGGTCTTTTCGTGCGTCTTGGTGAGTCGTAAATAGAAATGGGTCTTTGATATACGTGGGACTTGATGAACAAATACAATGGCCGCCTTCCTACGCTGGGGTGTAGACCTCCGTCCCACGCCGGGGTGTGGGCTGGCTCCCTTTCCACATAGAGATGTGGGCCTCCCTTCCATACCGAGGTGTGGGTTCTCCTTCCCACGCTTGAGGTGTGGATCTTCCCCTCACACGTTGAGGTGTTGGCTGCCCACCCATCACCTCAGCCTGGTATCCCATCTGCCTGTCCCGTCAGCTCATGGCATTGAAATATGATGTGGTCCGCCTCTGGTACAAGCTTAGTGGGTGAAACGCTATTAATCATCCAGTGGGACAGCTGATGCAAGTGAGATACGCTCGGTTTTTCTTGCTCCTGCGAGAGGTGCGAACCAGACTGATGTCTGTATTTTGCCGTGGTTAGTGCGCACATTAGCCACAACACACCTCTTTTTTGTGTCTGCTCTGGTGCGGAATGGGAGCGACATATGGTGCGAAGTGCCCTGCCGCTCTCTCGCACGTGTGTATTAAACTTACATATCCGAACACGACTCCAGAATTTGAAAGCTTCGCGAGCCTCGTCTCCTCCTGGCGTCTCCTCCTGGTGTTTAGCAGTGTAGACGAGATGGTAATTATGGAGCAGCGAAGGCCGGCCGGGGTCAGCCTTGATGCGATGGCACCCTAGGTGCCGAGACAAATGGGTAATGGAGGAGGGGGAACAGGTCATATATTTTCCTTTTTTTCTTTGTGCGGTTTTTAAAACGCCTGTTGCCTCTTGCACAGTAAAGTGATCATGTGCAGTGCAGTTCCGTATTGTTCCCGATCCTATGTAAAGCGAGATATCCATAGGTATTGCGTAGTGAGATCATCTCTTCAGTATATTTTCGTATATTACCAGCTGGCGAATCGGATTCATTTATCTAAACTGTGCAAACGGCAGGGATTATCTAAGGGCTCAAGAACCCATCAGTCCAGTAATGTGACGCAAGGGGGAACCACTATCGCGCGAGGTTAAGCGATCGTGTGTACAGATATGTTATATTTGTTGGCTTTTACGGTCCCACGGGCAGACGAAGCCTCAACTTCTCGGTCCTGACACAACCGTTTGGTACGTCCGTTGTTACGAGAACACGAGAATTTATATTAGTATTTATTTTATTTGGATGAACCGTAAACCTCTGAGGCAGTCACCAACACGAGCAACATGTATCCCGTTAGAGCAGAGTTTCTTAAGCGCGTCATGACATCCATCAGCAGCGTCATACTGGCCAAGTGGTCTTGCTTGACGCCTGGGCAGCTGTGTCACACTGGTGCCTGGGGACGTGGCTCTTCCTGAGGTGCATTACGTAACGTGGTGGTGACCATCTTGCCAGTGACCTTCCCGTTGTCTCTAACGGTGACCCTCCTGCAGTATAAGCCAGCGACTGTTCCTCGGGAACCCCGACAGTAATCCCTCTTGCAGCACCACGACAGTGACCAGTTCTCGGTGACTCCAGCAACAATAGTTGTTGTGTAAGACCTTGGCAGTGACCATTCTACTGGTTCGTCATGACATGTTACCCAGGTTTGTAGTGGCGTGGTGCCCAGGTGTGTGGTGGCAAAGTGCCCAGGTGTGTTGTGGTATGGTACTCAAGTGTGTGGTGTCATGGTGTCCAGGTGAGTGGTTGCATGGTGTCCAGTTGTGTGGTGGCATGATCCCCTGTAGATGGTGAACGAGCGAGTAGTGTGACAGGCGGCAGGTGGTGCTCCTTCTTTATCTTTTCATACATTTGTTGTGATTAACGTTAGTACAAGAGCTCGCTAGTGGTAGCGGTAGTGTTCGGGTGTTTGACAGGGGCGTCTGTGACGGACCACGAGTGCGGGGCTAGGAGCCATCAATCCTACATTCCACCATCTTAAACGCTCGACCAATTTATAGGAAGCTGAGTGCCCATAGCATCATTTGCCCCTATGTTCCTCACCCGTATGGTTCTCACCTCCCCAGCCCTCACCTCACTCACACTCATTACTCCCATTATGCTCAGAATGTCAGCCTCCTGGAAGACTATTTCTTGTACTTGACTGGAGGAATCTCGCCTCACATCCAGACCTCGTAATCTGTGTTAGATTATTTCTATCTAGAAATACAAGGGATTCTTGCCCTCGTTTTGTGGGTTGGTACAGTGCTGGGTCTTTCTTGCCTGGTGATGCTTCCACTCCAAAAGAGTGGTGAGGTGTCGTCCTGTGTTGACCCCGTAGATGGCTGAGGCTTCGTCCCTGTGTTGACTGTAGACGGCTGAGGTCCTGTCCTGTGTTGACCCCGTAGATGGCTTAGGTTTCGTCTTGTATTGATCTTGGTTATAGCTGAGGTTCCGTTCATATGTTGATCTTGGAGATGGCTGAGGTTCCGTTCCTGTGTTGACCCCGTAGATGGCTGAGGTTCCGTCCTTGTGCTGAACCTGGAGATAGGTGAGGTTCAGTCTCTGTGTTTACCTGGTAGATGGCTGAGGGTTTGTCTTTGCATTGACAACACAGATGACCATGGCTCTGTCCCTCCTACTGCTGCTGCTGCTGCTGCTTATTATACACTTCTTGTGTCATCTTCTTCCTCTTCCTCCTCCGGATCTAGGTAGGTCCCTCTGCACTGACATACTATGAGTAGAGACGAAAACTAACCGAACGGGCCCGTTTCATCTGAAGCGAGTGACCTGGACGCCCGTGGTATATGGTAGTGCAGACAGCAAGCTGGCCAGAAGCGGGTACAAATGGCCTGCTTGTACTCTCATTAGGCGGATGATCAGACGCCTTGGAATTTTACTTACATTATCTCTGGTGTTATTATTCACCTGTTGTTTTTGCATATCGTGAGGCATTGTCGTGTAGTGTACTGTGGAATAATATTAGTGTGGTGTACTTAGGTTGATATATATTTAATATGATTTTGATTACGAAGCATGAACTGATTACTTACGATTATATTAGTCTCTGTAATGATAATGATAATAATGATAATGATAACAATAATGATAATAATATGTCAGTAAAATGATGATAATACATGAAGAACTTTACAAAGCTCATTTACAGTTATACACATGGACTGTTAACCCAACTTATGTAAAAGAGTCAGAGTCGTAATATTTAACTATACTTTGTAAATCTCTAAATATTTACAGGTCAGCATAAGCGCTTCAGAGTAAATCAGATCATTCTGCCTCTATATTCTTGTATGCCTGATCCACGCTCGGGATGACTGTATTTGAAACTTGGACAGTATAGGGTTAACAACTAGTCTAAAGGTGTTCAGATGGCAGACACTGTTGAGCGATGGGTGTACATAGAGTATGAAAACCCACTGATTCCTCTTGAGGTTACAAGATGCTTTGGTGGAGGAATCGAACCCCTGCGTCCAGACATGACTAACGAGGCGCTCAAGGCTCGAGACAGAATCGTAAATAGTCTTGTCAACAACAAAGATACTGAACTTGGCATGATAAGAAATGGCAGTGTCATTTACATATACTTCGAGGAGCAATGGCGTCTCAGTATGGACCCATGTGATGACCTCCAAGACAATGTCTTTGACATCGGGAGAAACAGTTTGTGAGAAACGCGAATTGTATTCAGTTTTGTTTTGACGCAAGAACCGAAATATCCGAGCTAAGAGAGACGAATGGTATGTGATATGCCAGTGGCTTTTGAGAGATTAAAAAATATAACAAGAATGAAATTTGTGAGCTACTGCCTCGAACACGTAGTGAGTAAAGTGCAGAGCAACATCATAGATTTATTTCCTTTCCAGTAACCGTTTGGGCATTTGGCAGCTGCATACGTTAAATACTAGGCTATGCTGGAGTGCATTATGCTGCATATATACACAACTATGGGATCTACTTCAGCATTCTTCATCTACATGTCGACTCAAAAGAAGTAGACGACAGAAAACTCTACCTGGCAGTCTCCTGATGTGTCCAACAACAGTCTGTCCTTGGTTCAGGCGTCAATGGGGTAGTTTGTGTGTGGGTCACGGCTGGAGGAGTGGTGGGGCAGCCTGTAGGGGGTCTGGGCTTATCGATCGTAATGGCTTTATTAGCATGACTTCCCGAGATCTGGTGGTGTAGTGACTGGCGTACGGCGGGCCTTAGATTTTAGATTAGCGTTTGAAGT
>JAUUDW010628895.1:0-11369 GCA_032361385.1 Panulirus guttatus
GGGATGGCCTTGATTAGGGCTTCAGTTGCCCGTGCCGTCTCAGCTAACATAAAAAAAAAAAAAAAAAAAAAAAATATGGAGAGAAGTAGTGAGGAGAGGTTGACATAGAGGATATATGTCAGAAGTGGAGGGAACAAAGAGGAGGAGACAAAATTGAGGATGGAAGAATGGAGCGAATAAGATCCTGAGTGGTGGGAGCTTGACCCTGTACGCGGAAGAAAGGAGTGCACGGGATAACGTGAAATGGAGCGTTGTGATATACAGGGAGCGACATGCTGTCAGTAGGCGGAACCAGGGCATACGAAGCAGCCAGGGTAAGCCACGGGAAGGTCTGTGGGACCTGGTTATGGAGAGAAGGCTGTGTTTTCGGTTCATTGCACATGATAGCCAGAGAATGAATATGAGCGAATTAGAACTTCTTCGTCCGTTCTGGCGCTTCCTCGTGAGCACGGGAAACGACGAAAATGTATTAGATAAGAAAAAGAATAAAAGTACAGTAAATGAACTGGCATTTCTGTTAAAGTGAGACATGTCATCCATTTTTTTCTGCCGTCAGTGCATTCTAGCTTTAATTAGCCAGTCATGAGAGGCGCGGGTATTTTTTCTTCTGACGTTTGTTTCTGCCAACAGAATGTCACGACTCACATTTTCATTTCGTCACCCCGTAATAAAGAACCGTGCAATATGGCGAAGAGAGCGCCAGCAGTTGGCGTAACGTTATTTCTCAAAGAAAAAAGAAAAAGGCTCAGAAATTATAATTAGGCTCAGCTGTGTCCAGTATTAGACTGCAGCCCGCAGCAATTCAGTATGATACTGTTTGACCTCTGGCCATACAGGCAAATCGAAATATATTGTTGCAACTGTCGTGTATAACGTGCAACTCTGCCAATCGAGTCATTACAGAAAAAAATGAATCCGACGCGATTTTTTTTTTATCATAGTTTATCAGTGATACGAGGAGAGAACACGCATATCTTTGGTACGTACGAATGTGAGTAGGCTTTCCAAGAGCAGGAAACGAGTTTGCATTGAATCATGCAGACCGATCCCCCATTGAATCATACAGACCCATCCCACATTGAATCATACGAACCCATTCCACATTAAATCATGCAGATTCATCCCGCATTGAATCATACAGACCCATCCCGCATTGAATCATGCAGACCCATCCCACATTGAATCATACAAGCCTGTCCCACATTGCATCATACACACCCATTCCACACTGAATCATACACACCCATCCCACATTGAATCATACAGACCCCATCCCACATTGAAACACAAGTTGCTTTCTAACACAGAGATCACCTAGCAAGGATTCATAGCATATCCTCTGTTGGTTTTATGTCAGAACGAACACACACATACACACACACTCAAACACACACACACACACACACACACACACACACACACACACACACACACACACACACACACACATACATACACAAGCACACATCTCACACACACACACAAACACCTGAACGTTTCGTAATAAGAAATTGACACTGCAACGAACTCTAAACTTTTCATTTTATCTACCACAAGAAATAGAGAGAGAGAACGTGAGTCTTCGAGGTGCTTGTAAATTTTTGCAGATATTCATTTGGCCTTTTTAGATATGCCATTAACTCTACCATTTGTCAAAATTTAGACAGGCCCTCGCAGACATACATACTTGTGAAGTCTCTCTATATACACTTGTAAGTTGATGACCTTAGCTGGATCAATTTGAATGTATTCAGATGAATAGGACAAAAGCAAAAAATTACTCACAAGGCTCATTTCAGTCGGACCAATTTTACCTATCGTTTCTTGACACAATATATTGTGAATATCACCCACGGAATACATATTTTTCGTCTATGATTTCCAATATTCTCATCGAATGAATCTTTTTTTATATGTGTGAATATCGGTTTCACATTTCTCCTCCGTCTGAGATGCGTCTTGGAATTGCTGTTGCCTCACGAACAGGACCTCATCTCGAGTGGCAAAGCCAATCGTCCAGAGATCTTATACAAGCTATCACTAACATAGACTTTATATTAATCCTTTTATACACACGCGCTGGTGATTAATAGAGGAGGTTGTGCTATAAGTGTGGATATTAATCCGTAAAAAAATACCTTCATTCTCTTTTCATAAACACCATTGATTTTAGTCGTCCCACTTAGAATTGCCATACTATTTTAAGTTCTATCAATCGAGACTCTCTCTCTCTCTCTCTCTCTCTCTCTCTCTCGCTCATGCGTCGCACGCCAACACACACACACACACACACACACACACACACATACTAACCGAGTCCTCACCTCCCCTACACTCACTTGGGCATAAACAGCAGCGCGCCCAAGATGCCTCTTCCGGACGCCAGCGAGTACGTCCGCTACTCGACTGCCCTGCTGGTGACTGTGGGCTTGGGCGTGTCCCTCCTCCTGCTGAACGGCCTCATCTTCCTCCTCCTGTTCTGGCGGCGACCAGCTCACCACCCTGCCTGCCAGGGACACCACCACCACCCGCAGGTGAGCCGGCGCTCACGCTCAAAGCTTCTTCTACCAGGGAAGGAAAATGAAATTGGCTGTAGATACAATCATAGAACTGCCATAGTTAACTAATTAGCCTTGTTAGGCCTTTCTAATGGTAGTTTAGTCATAAGTCTGCCTCAGGGAAGGGAATGAATTTAATATAATACACTACTGCAGTCCTATAACTACTATATGCTGTAGTCCTATAACTACTGTATACTGTAGTCCTACAACTACTACTATATCCCTATGATGATTTACTGAGACACTGTGTCGTTCTCTGGGGCGAATTGTGTTGTCGCCAGCAGGAGGGAACGAACGTGCCTCGGGTGGGCTCCGTGATGAGCCTGGGCGGTTTGGGCGGCACATACGGAGGACCCCCGGACTGCGTCAAGGCCTCCTACGAGAAGCTCCACCTGACAGCTGATGAGCTTCAGCACCTCACCAGGCAAGTCCTGCAGCTGGTTCCTTCTGTGATTACCTTGTGCCGTTAAGTCCTCGTTTCTTGTTCCTATAATCGTGTGCAATTCTCTGGGCGGCAAGTCCTGTTTATTTTCCGTTCTATAGATCAATGAGGCTTCTTTTCTAGTTCCTATGTATTTCTGTGCCATTCTGTGTGCCGCAAGTCTTTGTTTCTTTTTCCCTCTTGATTATGTGCTCTTCTGTGGATCAGTAAGTCTTTTTCTTCTTATTCCTTTGTGATCATGTGTCATTCTGTGGGCCGTAAGTCTTTGTTTCTCGTTCCTTCTTCATTATGTGCCATTCTGTGGATCAATGAGTCTTTTTTTTTCTTGTTCCTCTGTGATTATGGGCCAATCTGTGTACTAAAGATCTTTGCAACTTGTTCACTCGGGATTGCGTGCCATTCTATGGAGAAGATATCCTTTTTATGTGCTCGAAATTGGCTATCATGATACCTCCTTTCCTCACACGCAACTCAGCTCTGGAGTTCTCTTCCTTCTCTCGTCTCTCACGTCTACATATAACCAAGTGCCAGGTCTACACACACCTGCTGAGCCCTGATCCACTTTCTCATTCTTTTTCTTTTTCTATCGCCAGAGTTGGCTATGTCTGGGGACATGTTTTGCCTGTGTTGTGTCGTTCACTATGAAAAAAAGAAAAGTCTCTGTCATGTTTCTCCTGTCAGTGGGATATTCTCTATATCAGGCAAGTACTATAACTATTTTTGGCTGTTCTCGGCATCAGGTGTCTTGTATCTTGTTTTTCGATGCATCAGGCAACATCTGCAGCTTGTTCCCTCTCGAATATGTCCTCTTGTGTTCACCAGATATCATTTCCCATTTAATGAAATGCCTCTCTGTGCACCAGACAAAATCTGTGGCTTGTTCCCTCCTGACGACGTTATATTCTATGTCTCGGGAGAGTTTTGGACTGTGTTCCTTCTTAATGATGTTTTCTTTGCACTAGACAAGCTTTTGTTGCCTGGTAGGTCCCCGTATTCTATTCTTTCTTGACGATTTGCTCTTGTTTGTTCAGGACCAATACTCGAGCTTGCTTCCCTTCGATGATATGCAACAATGTGTACCAAGCAAATCCTTTGACTTGCTCCCAATTGGTGTCGTGCCATTTTCTGTGTTTGCGTAACGTGTGTTATTCTAAGCAGTGGTTTGTCTTAAAGTTGCTTTTTTTAGACTCTGAAGGTATCGATTTTTAGTCAGTTTTCCTATTGTTTTTTCATCCCAGAGACGAGACACATCTTGTGTGGCTATTTCCACCAACTGCTTGTTCACTTCTGTGCTTGGAAAATGTTTAAGCAACTTGTCCCCTCATGCTAGTGGTGTTACGCTCAAGTTAAAACTCATGCTTGCTCCTTCATATTGGGGTAAATTACTCTGCACAAGGTTTATACTATAGCTTGTTCCTCCATGTCGGTGATGGTGAAGTCTACATGAGGTAAATCATGTAGAATACATTCCTTCTGATTGCATGTTGTATTATACACAAGAATCGACCTGTAGCGTGTCGTTTCACGATAGCATTGCTGTATTCTACACCATGTAAGTCTTGTAGCTTGTATCCTCATGCTGATGTGCTGTGCCCCACACCAGGAACGTGTTGTTGTAGTATGTTCAAATAGGCTGGTATTGCTGCCTAGCACAGCGGGCAGGCCTAGCTGAATCTTACCATTTGGTGATATTGTTTGAATCTAAACCAGGCAAGTTTTCTCTCCTGTTAGGCAAGTCCTACTGCTTGTTCCCTTGTACTAATATAATTTTACTCCACTCTCATCCTGGCACGAGAATATGTACTGTAAAGTAGTGCGAATGCGCTAGAAATTTGCCTCTTTATCCAATCACTACAGTAGATTTAAGATATATGAATCATTTCATAGAGTAGTTTTACGACATATGAATCCTTTCATTCATTTTAGAATATTTGAATCCTTTTGCACAATTATTTTGTAATACTCGAATCCTTTCTTAAAAAGACACATGAATCCTTTGATGAAGTAGCTTTACGAAGGTCATGAATCCTTTCGTGATTGTTTCAAGGCTCATCAATCCTTCTGTGAAGTAGTTTCCCAACGACAGCGTAAAAGATAATACACAGAACTCTTCACTCACCTCAGGGGACACAGGAAAAGTAGAGCGAGAGTGGTATCTGTTTTTCAACGCACCGTCAATGCTCCATACCTGATGAATCTTAGAAATTTGGACGAAAGCTGAGATTTCATCATTCTCTTTTCCCTGTGATACCAAACACTACACAATTTTGTTTTTGTATATTTTGTTTCTGTTTCGTTACCGTGTAAAATCGAATAAATGACAAAAATTGACAAAAATTATATGTACATATACGTAAATAAATCACACAAGCTTGAAGTGAATCAGATGATTTGCATGTCGCCAATGGCAAAACAAAACACGAGGATCGTGTTGATAACTTGATAACGTATTCAGGAAATACAGAGAATTATTGATAAGCAGATTTAGTACCCTCGATTAAATTTGCATATGAAATTGAGCATGAATTATTTCTTGCCTTAATTGTGTTGTTCGCAGACATGATAACACATTTCGAGTCGGTAAATACCGGAAGCTAAGAAACTTGTGCCTGCTTCATAAGTTCTCCGATGTGTAGCTAATCACAGTGGCCGTCAGACAATATGTATTTGGCTTCGGTGGCCAGGGCCTTGGCGCTATGGGTGTTCAGCCGTGGTGATGTTAGACTTGCCTCCCGTCTTCGACGTGGGCTTGGTCATGGATAGATGGGGTTGAGGGCGTTGAGGGCTATCCACTGGCTCCATGGTCCTTGCTTGACAACTTTGACCTTTTGTTGGAAGTCTTACTGGCACCCGTTTTTATTAACTTTATGATAATGATAATAATGATAATAATAATAATGATAATAATAATAATGATAGTAATAATAATAATAATGATAGTAATAATAATAATAATAGATTTTTTGGTATCGGAGCCTGCACATTCAGGAGGGTGAGAGGCGTGCGTGGTATAGGATGAATAGAATCTCTATGGTATACGGGGAGCGACGAGCTGCCATTAAGTTGAACGAGGGCATATGAAGCGGTTAGAATAAACTCTGGAATGAACTGCAGTGCATGGCTGTGGATAATGTGCTCTAGTATCGGTACACTATACGTGACAGAATAGTAAGTGGTTGTGTGCAAATAAGGCCTTTGCTATTTATTATTCCTGGCCCTGTGGTGCCACACTGCAACCCGGGGATGAGGGATCTCTGGTAACAGGAGGTGATGGTGGTGGGAAATGGTGCAGGTGATTGTTGGAGAGGAGCTGGGTGTTCAGCATCTCTTGTTAGGCAGTGTAGAAGGAGACCAAGGATGATCCTGAATACCCTCTTCTGATCGCCCCTGTCGTGTGGTGGAGAGGGAGGGAGACCAGGCTAGAAAAGCATTAGTGAGGTTTGGGAAGAATGAAAGCCGTGTTGATGCTCGGGCCAGTGGATTATGGTATCTTGAGTCCACGTAGTTACAGACGACAACTGGACGATTTGCTGATGATGACGATATGATGATGATGATGAGGTGTTCCCACAAGCTTAGTTCATCGTCCAGAGTGACGCAGGGATGCTTGGTGGACTGAACAACCTGGAGGAGGAGGAGGAGGAGGCTGAGGGCCTAATGAGACAGCAGGAGATGAGAGAGAGAGCGAGAGAGAGAGAGAGAGAGAGAGAGAGAGAGAGAGAGAGAGAGAGAGAGAGAGAGAACAGGTTTTGGAAACTAGAATAATGTACACGACCTTAGTTTGGTTTACGGCGACGTGGCTGTCGTTCGTCCGGCCCTGGGAGTCGTTGAGGTCGTTCTGGAAGGGCCGTACAATCCGGAGGGCCCGTCGTCAAGGCTTAAACCAGCGGTGGAGCAGGTCGTCAGTGCATCCATTAGGGCTTCGTTTACGGGGATGAGGAGGCGCGAGGGGGTCGCATCTCGGTGTATTTTGGAACGCCGCAGGTGAGGGAGGGGAGTGGAAGGCGGAGACGACCCTTTCGGGAAAGCACAGCCCAACGGCGCTTGCTGATGACGTCTCGAAGGCCGTGGAATGAGACCTGTCTGCAGCCCAGCGTTGACGGGGTTCGTTCCGAAGGTGTTTTAAGTTGACTAGGTGGAAAGCGTGGCGGAGTCAACAGAGGTGAGACTCACAGAGGTCTCGCGTCTCTCCAGACTGCGAGAGATAACGGTCGAGAGAGCCTGCAGGTAACTGGGTGGTAGAGGAGGTCTTCTCATTAACAAATTCTCGAGAGTCTCTGGAACTTGCAGGGTCTGTGTGTGTGTGTGTGTGTGTAAACCACATCAAACACAGACCTTCTACAGAGTGAGCCTTGGGAAGGGGGGGTGGAGGGATCATGGGTATGGCAGTTGGGGGAGAGGGGGGGGAAGAGCCGCACCTCGCCAAGAGGCCGCCTTCGGCCTGTTGACTTCCTCCGGATTGGGGAGGCTTTGCGAAGCCTTCCAGTCAGCGGGGCGCCATCTGGATCCAGCACATCGAGCAGCTTTCGTGGGCTGGTCAGCGGATGCGGTCGGGGGCGCTCGCTTCACTTCGAGGCTTTTGTGACTGTCCGGAGACTCCAAGTTGTTGCTCTGTCTTCAAGGGGCAGTAGTGTTGGAGGAGGAGGAGGAGGAGCTTAGGAGGCGGGTGGTGTCGGAGTTGGGAAGAGAGAGGGAAGGAGTCTTTTGCCGGTGGTGGAGAGGTGTGGGGGGCAAATGGTGGCTGGCATACAAAGCCGCTTCTTTATTGGGGATGATGGACGCAGTGAAAGGGAGGGAGGGAGGGAGGGAGGGAGGGAGGGAGGGAGGGAGTCCGCTTGTTCGACCCGCTCAGCTCTTGTAGTTTACCATGCCGCTGGATGATATGAAAATGCGTTTCAGGTGCTGAAATTCTGGTGGGATGGTAAGACATCTTCCCCTTCTTTATTTCGAGAATTACTCTATTATTTGGGGGCCTTGTGTATACGTCTATGGTGGCCGACATGGCCCGGGCTTAACGTGCCTCACTCATGGCCATCTCGCGTGGAAGGGACACAGAATAAGAGAGAAAGAATGAAGGAATTCGTCAGGGTTCTTCAGGCGTTTCGTGGACCGAGGAATTATAGGAAATTCACCCTCGCTAATGCGTGAGGTTCTGGTGTCTCCCACCGTTGCCAAAAAAGCCTCGAAGGGACCCAGTGGTCTGATGCTGTTTGAGTTCCTCTTTATTCCTTTGTATGAAAGACTGAGAGAGGGAAACGAAGATGGCTTCCAGAGCTTGGCTGTTCCAGGGACGAAGGAGTTTCCAGACATGGAGGCCAGTGGACTCCATTTCCTGACATGGAGGCCAATGGTCTCCGTCTCCAGACATGGAGGCCAGAGGACTCCTTCTCCAGGATTGGAGGCCAATGGACTCCGTCTCCAGACATGAAGGCCAGTAGACTCCTTCTCCAGACATGGAGGCCAGTGGACTCCATCTCCAGACATGGAGACCAGTGGACTCCGTCTCCAGACATGGAGGCCAGTGGACTCCTTCTCCGGACATGGAGGCCAGTGGACTCCATCTCCAGACATGGAGGCAAGTGGACTCCGTCTCCAGACATGGAGGCCAGTGAATCCCGTCTCCAGACATGGAGGCCAGTAGACTCCTTCTCCAGACATGGAAGACAATTGGACTCCATCTCCAGACATGGAGGCCAGTGGACTCCTTCTCCAGACATGGAGGCCAGTGGACTCCATCTCCAGGAATGGAGGCCAATGGACTCCGTCTCCAGACATGGAGGCCAATGGACTCCGTCTCCAGACATGGAGGCCAATGGACTCCGTCTCCAGACATGGAGGCCAGTGAACCCCGTCTCCAGACATGGAGGCCAGTGAACCCCGTCTCCAGACAGTCTTGAGGGCGTCAGTATGGTTGTGGTGGTGGTGGACGGCCCCGGTCCGTCTCGATGAGCCAGCGGTGTCTTGCCGCTGGGGTGTGGTCCCCCGTGTGCACGTCAGCTGGCTCTCTCTCATCCTCTCTCTCTCTCTCTCTCTCTCTCTCTCTCTCTCTCTCTCTCACTCACTCTCTCTCTCGGGGGGGAAGAGGCTCCCTCGACTGATACAGATGCAAGCGTCGCCTCCGACGCTCTTTTCCTCCGCCCCTCTCCACTCCCAGCGCCGCAGTTCAGCGTGAGGGGGGGGAAGGGGCGAGGAATGGGAGAGGTGAGGAATGGGAGGCAGACGAGTCCCGAGTGGGCGCACCGTGCCGACAAGACGTAACGCGGAATTCGGCTGGTAGACCTGCGTGTCTGGACCTTCGACGACCTCCCTCCCCAGCCCCCTTCCCCCTTCCCCCTCCCCCAGGTGGTGGGTCGTGGGGAGGGGAGGAGTGGGAGTGGGAATGGTGGGGGAGCTGGGGGGAAGGAGGGCCAGAAAACCGATATACACCTGTTCTGCAGCCGATGAGCGGCATCGGCTGGTGGTGGAGGGAGGGAGGGAGGGGGGGAGGGAGTTGCCACTGGTCGACCCATATCGGGTCAGGATTAGAGTCAGGGGTGGTTGTGGTCGATCATGGGAAGAGCCCGCAGCCTGTGATACACGGAGCTGTTCCTGTAGGTCCATGGCGTGTGTGTGTGTGTGTGTGTGTGTGTGTGTGTGTGTTATTCATTCAGTATGGTGCTGCCATCTATGGGTCCTCCCTCACAACCTGCGCCCCACGGTGAGGGGAGCACACACACACACGCACACACACTCACCTCACAACCTGGCATTATGGTCCAATACACCACTAGTTATTGATCCTCTTCTGCCCCCTTGATTATCCTCATGCCACCTCTTCCTCCTCCCCCTTCCTCCTCTACTTCCTCCTTCCTCCCTGCCTCCTCTTCCTCCTCCTTCCTCCTCGAGGTCACATGACTGTAGGTATTTACCATAACCATAATACATTTTTTAAAAAATCACAAACGAAATTAGAAATTGGAAGATTGGCAAGTATTACCAGCTGTTTATAAGAAAGAAAATAAGATACGTGTCTTAGGTTATCGCCCACTTAGCTTCACGTCAGTCGTAGGTAAAATGAGGAAAGAAAAATGATAAATAGATTTGTAAAGATTTCACGACCAGGAAATAAAATCAGACAACCAGCATGGCTTCCGCAACAATACATTTTCTGACAAATTTATCAGAATTTGTCAGTGTTATGTACGGCAACTAGGGCGCAAAAGTGGCCTCTGGTGTGATTTGCACCAACTTTCAAAGAATATTCGATTAACTACCACACGAGAGACTGCTATAGAAGCTGAAATGACATGGAATAAGGGACGAATTGTGGGCCTTCGTTACTGACTGACTCGCCGACAGCGAGTAACATGTAATTTTCCATGGCGAAGCTTCTGTGTGGCTGGACGTGACAAGTGGTGTGCCACAGGGGTCGATCCTTGGCCCTTTTCTCTTCATGATATACATTAATGATCTAGAATTTGGTACTGTATCTAAGACCTCCAAATTACCTATTGATACAAAAGTTAGAGGCAGAGCAATTATATTTTAATGATGAAGACTGAAGTAATTAAGAGATCTTAACACACTAGTGCAGACACATGGCAGATGAAATTTTCCGTAAAGTTATGTACCTTAGGAATAAAAGTACTAAACACGACTATCAGATACCTGGAAATCTGATTTCTAAGCTAAATGAAGAGAGGGATCTTCAAGTCTTTACCATAAACAGCAATTGGTGAAAAGGAAAGAGAGAGTTAGTCTTCTTATCTAGGATTATCGGCCACAAAACACCGGGAAAAAGTACTGACTCAAACTTCCTATCAAAAACCCTAACTTGGCTATGCAGTCCGGACTCCTGACGAGATAGAAAACGGGAGAAAAAACTAGAACAAGTACAAAGACAGGCGACAAAACTGAATCTAACCCTAGGAAGACGGCCATGGGAAGAGAGGCTAAGAAGATGCATGATTTTCACCCGAGATGCGTCGACTTTCCGGAAAGCCATTACAGGTCTTCAAAATCTTAAATGAATTCGTTAAAGTTAAACAATGAGAATCTTTTTTGAAGTACAGGACAATACAGTTACAAGGACGAGTTAGATACAATACTGACGTGGGAAAAAAGTGTCTTTTGCAAAGGGATGAATTGAGCATTGGAACACGTTACCACCACACGTTTTTTTTAAAGGTTAGAAACTATAATTACCTTTATAAACAGGTGAGGCAAATTTTTCGACACTTAAATGAATACAATAAAAAGGAATTATATGTATAAGGCTTGTAATTAAGTATTAGAATAATAAGATTTTTCAAAGATTTTGTGATAATTCGCTTCGTATTTGTTGGGTATCTGTCGGTGAGGGAAAGCATTTTGAGACTTTTTTCTGT
>JAUUDW010628949.1:0-11367 GCA_032361385.1 Panulirus guttatus
TCTCTCCTTTCTTCTCATCTTGGTTACATCCACACACATTCAGACACCCCAATCTGAGCCTTCGAGGAGGATGAGCATTCCTTGCCTAGCTCCTTCTTCTGTTTCCCGTTTTAGAAATTGCAAATACAAGAAGGGGAGGGTTTCCAGCCCCCCGTTCCCGCCTCTTTAGTCACCTTCTACGACACGCAGGGAATACATGGGAAGCATTCTTTCTCCCCATCCCCAGGGATAACCTGTATATATATATAGGTAAGTATAGACTGATACTGATTGGAGAGGAGCTGGATTTCAAAGATATAACTGGGGAATCAAAACCTGATTTTGAAGTGAAAGTGGTGACAAAGCTTAGTAAAGACCAAGGATGTGACATTACCCGTTCGAAGGAATATATGACACTAAGGATGGAAAGGAAAAAACAAACCCCGTTCACCGGCCTTCTGAGGTCTAGAGCAAAGGTTCGAATCCTGGCTGTCGCAGTCAGTGCACAGTCAAACCAGCTTTTCATTCTCCCCTTCAGGTTCGTCAGTAAATTGGGTACCTGGCTTCGGCAAGAGTATATATAAAGCGTTACTGAGACGGCTTTGATCAGGGAATTCAGTTACCCATGCCGGCTCAGCTAACATAAATAGAATTTTGGCTGAAAGCCCATTCTAACAATACATAATGGCAAAGCAAACTGAAGAGAAGAATCTGCATAGGTTTGATTATGAAAATCTTCTAATCAGTCTTAATGAACCAGAACAAGTTTCATTAATAAAAATGATGGAACATTCAGTATGGTAAAAAAAGCAAGGACACTTGCACTCAGAGATGGAACAGTTTCAATGAGTGGGATTTTGATTATCATATGATAATGTGATTGAAATTAGATTCTCGTGGAGACGCAAATTCTAAGAAAGTCTACGGGAAAATGCCCTGTGTCAGCAAGTAACAGAACACACTGGAATCAGAGGTGCTGCTATACCATTATTCCTTGAATTTTACATATAACGGCATAGAAAACGAAGACGAGCATCAAATTTAATGCAAATGAAAAATGTGATTATGTATTGCATGAGTTTGAGTATGCAGTTGAAGAGGACATAAGGCTATCATAAAGGAACCCAGACTCACACTGGTGATAGAGTCCTGAGAACTTCACGGAGCAAAACAAATTCTTAGATAACACAAATGAGAGAATGGAGTTCCATAGGCATAGTAGAGATCACTCTTATGGACGGCCCTGAGAAACGAACTATGAGGATGTTAGGAAATGGGTAACTTTAACTGCAAACAGGAGGGAGAAGGAGGTATAGTCGGCACAACAGATGAGTAGAATTTAATAGGTATAAAACAGCAAAGATCGAGCACAGGGTGAAGTGGAGAGAGCAAAACAGAATCTTTGAAAGGACTGTTTGAGGACGAGGCAAAATGTAATCCAAGACTTTTCCGTAAATTCGTCACAAATAGCTTGTCGGTTAAAGAGCAGCTGGTCGGGTAAAGGAATTTTGAGGGACGTGTACGAGGAGGTAAATGACAAGTCTAAAACTGATTTCACAGTGGAAGACACTATAGTAAGATGGAATGGGGAAGAGGCCTTGAATAGAACTTATAGAAGTCATAAGCAGACTCCATAGGTACTAAAGTGATATGCAAATACACTTGACACTCTGCTGGAAATATTGTTCAGTAAGTCGGCGGCGAGGCATAGTATCAGGGAATAGAAGAGGGCAAATTTCACTCGTATCTTTAAGAAAAGTGACTGAGATATTATGTCAAGCTACAGACCAGTCTCTCTGACGAGTGTAGTCTGTAAAACCTGGATAAGATAAAAAGAGCTTGCCTCTGAACTTCATTGAAAGGAGTTAGCTGTTGTCATCTCCCCGCCCCCTGTACAACACTTGTTTGGCGGCAGTAATTTAGTTGTGCTGTGTGTAAAAGATAATTCCTTAAAAGGTTGACTATGAAGATAACCCACATTACAGGATTGCACTACATCTATATAAACCAATGAATCACTTCAAGACAGATGTAATATTTGGTGCGTCTCTATGTACACATTCAGTTATTGTTGAAGCACCTGTGGGCGGAGAATATGAGAAAGTTAATCGGTCAGCCACATAGGCACTGGAAACATAGAAAGAGGAGAGTGATATTGTGATGTAAAATATCATCAGGTTAGTGTTGGTTTAAGACTATGATAGTACGATACCTTTCCATAATTTCCTCCTCGGTACGTGAGACTATTGTACACAATGTACTCGTACAAATGATATATATAATTGTGCAAAACTGAGCAGTACAATTTTCAGATTAGTAAAATTTACATGGACGAGAAACTTAATGTTTTATTCCGCAAGTTCTCATATTTCATATTCACATTTGTTGGCTAAGTGGGAGACGAGTTTGGTTCGAGCTTTTATTAATGAATTTATTTATATATACAGAAACATTGCAGTGTGGTTCTACGTGGACTATAGTTATCCTTAAATATTCAGAGGCAGGGAACTGTGCCAACGGTTGACCCGATGAGGTGTCAAACTTAAAGCTGGGTCACAGGTTCACAACCGATTGGTTCATTTTCAAAACTTCTCAAAGCAGATAAGGCGACATATGAAATGAAGATATTCAACCTACTCCTCTCCCATCAATCTATCAATCAGTTGATCGACCGAATGAAACTGAAGCAAACTTAACTATCTCCGATGTTCACTACAGAGTGCCATTAATTCATCCGTTTATGGAGAGAATTTACATCACCAGTAAGCCAAACGGGTATATATTGGAAGTACATAACCTCAGTCAAGGTTATGGATATGTCAAATGTTCCTTCAGTTAAATGGATAAACAGGTCGTAATGCAGTCATGTTTTCCCATGCAGTAATACCGGACTGCGCTCTTGCTCAACATTCATGTGGAATGTTGGCGATGGCTGGCGCCGCAAGCCCTCGGTAAACTGTGTGTGTGTGTGTGTGTGTGTGTGAGTCATTATCTAAAGGTGATAACTGTTTATGTGTTACGGGGAGAGAGTTTCACACTCGTGCAGCCCAGTCTCCCAACCGTATATATATGTGCCGAGTCTTTACTCCTGTGTATGTAAGCACATACACAAACACACACACACACATACATACACTAAGCCAAGCAACCATCTATTGACCAGCCCTGTGGGGAGGTCCGACCCCGCGCTGTCCCAAACGGACTGCTACATCACAAATGCCCTTGTAATTACTTTACTGTACGGGGAGTGAGTTTCACTCTCTTGAACATACCGTATTTTCATACAACTTTTTAAGTCTCTGTATGGTGTCTGCATTAGTCGTGTGTATTCATCAATTTCATTCAATTCATCCACCACTCTTATGCTTTAAAAGTACTTTCTCGTATATCTTTTAATGAGTTTCTTGGTTGATTTCGTGTCAAGTCCTCTGGTTGTTCGGTCCTTTCATCTCACTGATTTCATCATCAATTTGTTTTCAAACCTGTAAAACAGTGATCAGGTCACGCCTCATTTTTTTCCTCTTCCATGGAGGGTAAATTTAAGGCCTCTTGCCTTTCCCTGAAACTCAGCTCTCTTACTTTTGGCACCATCTTTGTTGCTTTCTTATAGACCTTCTCTATTCGCTCTGTGCTATTTCAGGTTTGATGACTAAACCTGAGAAGCATATTCTATTCTTGGCCTTATGTTTGATGTAAACAGCTTTCTAAATGTTTACTTATCCTTGAACGTAAATACAGTTCTGATATTTGCTAGCGGACAGTTTGTCTCATTATCATTTTCCCACGGTGGGACACTGGCGAGATGTTAGGCACAATGTCGATTCTTCAGTCACTCTCACACAAAGATTTCTGCAGTTTATAACTTGCTAGATAATAGTAATACTGAGGCCTTCTTTCACTGTGATCAATCCATATTACCTTACGTTTGCTGGAACTGAACTTAATAAGCCATGCATCAGACCAACTTCGGAGCCTGTCAAGGTACCCTTGTAACTTGGCGTAAATCTTAATGTTTTTCATTTCCCTCATGACACCTGCATCAGCTGCATACATTTCCAGACTGGAGTCCATAACCTTTAGCAAGTCATTCACATACCTCAAGAAGAGTATTGGTACCAGAACAGAACCTTGCAGCACTCCGCTGGTGACGACCTCAACCATTTTCAGGATATT
This sequence comes from Panulirus guttatus, assembly GCA_032361385.1. Taxonomy (NCBI): domain Eukaryota; kingdom Metazoa; phylum Arthropoda; class Malacostraca; order Decapoda; family Palinuridae; genus Panulirus; species Panulirus guttatus. The sequence goes on from JAUUDW010628949.1 coordinate 4,153, forward strand.
CCTGTGACTTGCGTCCTTTGCTCCCTGCCGCTAAGGTAATTTTCTAGCCATCGAGGGAACGCCATCCTTATTCCTGCCGGGTGAATCAGTTTCTAAATCAGCCCTCAATGAAGTAAAGCGTAAAATACTTTCTGGCAACCCAGAGACAAACAATCCTCCCAGCGTTCTTTTCGTCCAATACAGAGCTCACTCTCTCGTAGAAATCTTATAGGATCGTTACGCATGACTTATTTCCCTGAAAGCATGTTGTTTGTCACTATGATAATTATAATATCCTTTCCCCAGAAATTCATCTATTTGCTTTTTGAATATTTTCTCCAGTGTCTTACTGACCACACCAGTCATGCAGACCAGTCTAAAGATCAGTGCCTCTTCCTAATCTCATTTACATAATCAAGTACGCGTGATATTTGCTATTTTCCAATCCCTTGGCTTCTTTTCCTTCCCCAGCAATATCTTGAGCAGTAATTCAAGAAATCATTCCAATACACATCCTTAGCACACGAGGTGAGATATCATTTGGACCATGAGCTTTTTATGTGTCAAGACCATTTAGTATTATGTTAATATCTTTTCCAGATATTTCACATCTTTTTTTTAAGAATTCCTCCTCATTCCGTCTCATTGGTGTTGGAGCTAAAGCGTCTTGCACTCTGAAAACACTTTTGAACGTTTTATTTAGCTCTTCAAATATCCTCACATCATCCTGTATTATAACTCAATCCTCTGAGTTCCTAAGTCTAATATATGTACCGACTAGATAGTGAACTTTTGCCTTCAGCCTGGTGTTCCCCTGAAGATGTAATGCACAAAAGCGCTCGGGACTTACTGTCTTTCACTTTTCTTTAGGGTTATCAGTAATAACTTACATCACGCGCCTCAGTTACTTAATTGGGTGATGGATACCACACGTCTCTTCTACTACATCCCTGCAAACTCGCCAGCTTCCTTCCTTTCGTTACTACTCAACCTATACCGTTTATCAATGCCCACAAAGTGAAGTTACGAAGTGGAAGAACCGTATGCTGGACTACTGCTACGGCTGGTAATGGAGCAAGCAGAATAGTCATCAGAGGAAGTTGAATTAGTAATTAGACCACCTAACTGAAAACAGTGGGTGGCCTTAGGATAAACACCCGTTCTTTGCGAGAAACCTTTCTGGTAAACAACTTGACAAGGATCCTTCGTGTGTCCCAGATTATGACAAGAATTATGTGTGCCAAAAAAGTAAGCTGATTGTCTCTATAATGCAAAATCTTTCTGCAGTTTAGAGAAATATCACAAATTTTCTAACGATGAAAGTGTACATTAGTATAGGTATAGCGGATGCTACCACGTCAAAGCCATATGCTTCAAACTGTCCAAAAAGATTCGTTACTGCTCTGGTTTATCACAGAGATTTCAGTGAGTACAGTTGAAAAAGAACACATTCGCCTAATGAACACTAGCTGCGTTACCGGAGCTGCATGGGGGAAAAACCAGCTGTTAAAAAAGATTCTTTTATGCCAAAACTGCCATTTTGTTTATAAATTCCAACAGGCCTTGAAGGCCGACTGCTGAAAAATTGAAATATATTGTCAGTGCCGAGTTGAATGAGTACTGTGAAGTTGGAATGATTTTGAACCTTTATAAGTGGCCTTTGAGGCCGGGCTCTGGTAAAGTCGGTTTCTGCTGATTACACTGTTATGTTTAAGAACCAAACGACCACAATAACAGTACTGTGTGGGGGACAGAATATACGAGAGTCATAAGAGATCTTAATTGTTTTCTTGCTATTTTCCTAAGGATTAAAAAAGCAAATCATAAAATAAAAGATAAAGATGGATCAAGGATGACGAAAGCCTGAACTTAGCTGGGCTGAAGCTGGAAGAGAAGGGTACTTAACGTAACAAGGAGGTACTGGAGGGAACGGTACAGGACTATGGTGTTCCATGTACCTGCTGCCTGTATAGTATACCCTCGAATTACCACATCATGAAAATATTGTCATGCATTTTTATCAACTTCATTATCATTCTGGCTATCTGATGTCTACTACAGTAAATACTAGTAATGTGACATCTACAGGATACCATGATGTTCCTACATCTACGATAGATCCTTAGCATCATTTTCGACTGTAACATTATTAACATTCATAAAAGTAGTCCGCTATGTATGATTTAGAACCACAAGATGAAATTACATGTAACGAGAATACAGCTCGAACATAGGATCTATACAACATGTATAATCTTATCTTCAATTATTGCTAAAAGCAAAACTTTTTTCTGAGATAGATAGTAATTGTCCCTCACTTGTGTGAGCATTTCAACTGTGTACTGTAGCGGCGCACCATTCCGATATGGACTCAAGGCTCAAAGGCGATACCTTGATCAAAGCAGGTGCTCAATCCCGCATTCAAAAATTCACGAATATTGAAACCTTTGAAGTTCTGGATGGCTTCTGAGAAATACTTTTACCACCTGGGTATTTTCTTGGTCCGAACACTTCGCTGAAATAAAATAGTTTTTTTTTTTAGGAGATTTATCGATAATTTGCCGAAGTTACTCAGAGTCTGAAGACGTAAGCAAAACAGATCCGGTACGATAAGCAGTTCCTGGGACGAAAAATTGGCTTTCATCTTCGTGGAGATTTTAAATATATGAAACTGGGGCGATCCCCTTATGAATGGGGCTGCCTCGCAGTCTATTCATCGGGGTATTCCATGTGGAAAAGGAAGTCGAGGTTCTTCTGGACATTTAGATTTAGCACTCAGTTCCTTATTCCTCTCTTCTGGTTTATTTGATGTTCCCTCTTTTTCTCGTATTCGCTTTCTCTCTTTTCATTTCCTTCTCTTCTTTCTCTGCTTGCTTTCTCTGTCTGTCTCTCGTCTGTCTGTCTATCTGTCTGTCTGTCTGTCTGTCTGTCTGTCTATCTGTTTGTGAGGCTTCTCTCTCTCTCTCTCTCTCTCTCTCTCTCTCTCTCTCTCTCTCTCTCTCTCTCTCTCTCTCTTCCACCAGATATTTGGATTACACTTGACTGAACCTCTGTCTTCACACAAGACTGTCAAATTCCATCGAACATTATAATGAGAGATATAGATAACTTTGTAGTGAGCAGTGAATAGTGACTCAGTGATAATGTTTCCCACGTTGCCTGTTGTCACAGGGTCAAGGCTGCGGCCGCCTAGTGTAAAAACCACCACGACTCTAACCCACACCAGCAAACACCTCTATCGTTTGAAGAAGATTGATTTGGTTGATTTGTGCCGGTGACACCAGCTAGTTTATTGTGCACCCCGTGCTCATCCTGTGAGCGGTAGGTACCGGTTATCCCAGCATCTGTGCAAGAAGTTACAATCGTTAAGTATAATTCATGCTAGAGGTAAGTGCAGGTAAAATCATGTGAAAACAATTGGAACATTAATTACGAAGGGAAGGAGACGCAAATCGGCAAATAAAGTTCCAAGGAAGTCGTACAACCTGCCGACCCTGCTACTACCGAGCGTCACCTCCCTGCCCAACAAGAAGGAGGAACTGGTCATCACCACCAGGTCAGGTCACAGTCAGGTCATAGCAATAACACGGGCCTGGCAGATTACTCCTGAAAGCTGTGCCCTGAGTGACCACATTCTGTTCTACCACCTTCGTCCATCAAAGCGTGGGGCAGGTGTGGCACTCAATTGTAACAAAGACTTACGTCAAGCCCAGCTGACAGGAAAAGTACCTGAGTGTCTGGAAGTGTTATTGGTTAAGGTTTCGCCCTCATTAAACCCACACTGAACTGGCACCATCATTTCTGCGTGGTCTACCCGCTGCACTCCACCACTATGGAGGTACTTGTAGAACCCTTTATATATACTGACACGCTCAGGACGAGATACCCTTGTTCTAACCTTGTGATATGCGGGGATTTCATTGAGGTAAACACCACCATCGTCTAAAAACAACTACATCCATCTTAGATTGTTTACTCTACCACACTTGGTCAAAAGACTCTTGACCTGCTTCTTACTGATGTGTGGCTGACCACTGCCGATCACCCTAGTCTCTTTCTCCTTACGGAAGCAGTACTCATTTATCAGTGTTGTGGTTTCCTGCAACCGCCACCTCCCAATAGAAGTCGGACAGCTGTACACACTTCATCACTGGACTGAGGTGAAGATGATGTAATCACGTGGGAGAAGCATTATGAAACCTGCAGCCAGGCCTACCAACACTTCTCTCTCCAGCAGACGGTAACACTACACCCGGTCGACGCTCCCGGGATCACCCACCGCATTAAGCGTTACATGCAACAGCGAAATCAAGTGTTCAACAGTCGCAACAACGACTTCTCCAAGTAACTTTGCAACAAAATACAACGCTAAGTACAAACCGTGAAGAAAGCCTATTACCCAAACAAAGTGCAGCATTTAAAGCAGGCCAACACGTGTCAGTGGTATCACAGAATAAAAGAACTAAGTGGCTGTGACAACGATGGCTCTTCCCCTTCCCTTGTGTAGACCAACTTGGCAATGGGGAAGCTGCACACCAAACTAAGACCCAGTTTGCCAACATTTGCCAACGATTACCATAACTCGACGTCAGCTCCCTCCCAGCATACCTACCAACCCCATTCTCCCCCAAACACACCAGAAGAATATCTAGCAGCTTAGCACTTTCAGCACCTTAAAACCAACCGCTCACCCACACCCATATATCTTCCAGTGAAACTGTACAAGCAGTTCTCCCACGAATTAACTACACCGCTAACCAGCATAGTTAATACTTCATTCAAACAACTAAATGCCCCATAGCTTGGAAGACAGCCTTTGTCACTCCACTTCCCAAATTCACCAACCCAGAATCTCCTAAGAGCTTACGACCCATTACAATCACTCCAATCTCCAGTCAAATTTGTGAAACCTTCATGTTTGACTGGGCCTATGCTGACATTGCTAATTCCGTAGACCCTCAGCAATTTGGAAACATGAAATCTTCCTTAACCACTCGCTGCCTTGTCAGCCTCCTAGACTTCATTTACCGTAACTTGGAGAAACGCAAGACCTTGGTGGCACTCACCTTCGCAGACATTACTAAGGCTTTCTACTTAGTAAACCATAACCTTGTCTCGTAACTAGCGAACTCTTTCATCGGGCGACACTAAACCGTCCACTTTAGGGTAGCCAGAACGGAATCGCTACCCTTAACATAAAGTGTACCACATGGAACCAAGACTGGGCCATTCTGCCTCGAAGACACGAACCATCGCTAGAGATACGTAGAGGACTCCACCTTTGGCATCACTATCAGCAACAACTCACCTAATTTCAGTGTCCCTCATCGCATCATCAACAACCTACAGCAGTGGACTAACGCCAACACCATCAGCCACACCAAGACTGTGATGATGCACATCAACCTAGGCGCAAACAACATCCTGCCCCTTAACATCGCACTATACCCTGACGTCCTCCGGGTAATCAGACATAAAAGTTCTTGGTGGCACTATAGACGACGTTTTAAACTGAAAGAGTCATGTCAGCACTATCATCAAATCTTTCTCATATCGTCTGTACCTTATCCGCCCACTGAAAACACTTGACGTCCCACCAATTGAGCTCAGGAATGTCTTTACCATCTTCATTGTACCTAAGCTCACCTACGTCTCCTTAGTTTGGTCCTCCTCACTAACAGCTTCAAAGAGGAACCAGCTAGAAAGAGTGCAGAAAAGGGTCTGCACAATCATCCTGTGCCCATCTTACACCGCCTGCTAAGAGGCCCTCACCTCGCTGAACCTGTCCACTCTCTCCGACCAACGCAGTCACTTCATATGGCAGTTTGGCAACAAATTACTGACACCCCCTCCGTCACAGATACCTCCTCCCTCCCGACACTCCACCACAGACCGCCATTCGTACCACAATCGACATATTCTAGTCAGAGCTCGTACAAACAGATATAAGAACAGTTCTGTACCTACAGTTGTGAACTTCATAGATAATCTATGAACATATGCATAGCTTGACAAGTGAACAGCTCTATTTTTTGTTAGGCTCTGTGGTATGTCATCTACTGTATTACTGTAACTATTCATTACTTGATGTTCACTCAAGTTCATAATGTATAAACCATATTATTTACCCTATGAACATCCCTGTATATATGCCACCTTGTCTGTCTAGATGTACCTCACCCATATGATTGTCCAAAGTGTGGATAAGCTCTTGCATGATTAATTACCTAGCAGCAAACATGACCCCCCTGTTCTGTAATATATGTAATACCACAGCTATATATTTTCAACAGATTGGCTGCCTAAAGCCAATAAACCGTTAATTGTTTATTTATTCATACACGGTCCGTGTAGGCCAGTCCGTTGCCAAGCCCATGGGTTCGAATTAAGAGAACGGTAGTCGTCCCACGGGCAATCCCAGATCCCCTTGGGGCTAGTCAGTGACTGGGTACCTGGCTTAGGCTGCTGTGTGTGTATGTATACGTGCATATGTAATTGCTTATCATAATTGCTGTGTAATGTAGGAGTTTTACACTCGTGGGGCCCCCATCTCTCGATGTGCTATTGTGTGCGTGTGTATGCGTGTGGACATCGTCCCTAGCCTACTGCCAAAGTCCCACATCATGAGAATAGCAAATGAGACAAACTGTCTCCTGGCAAATATTAGAAGAGCATTTAAATACACAGATTAGGAAATGTTCAGCAAGATGTGCACATCGTACAGAAGGTCAAGACCATAACATGCTTCACAAGTTTGGTCACCGCACCTAAAAAAGCACGAGGAACTATTAGAGAAGGTCCAAAGGAGAGTAACAAAGTTAGTACCAGAATTAAGAGAAGTGAGTTAACGGAGAAAGGTTAGAGGCATTGTATTTGCCCACCTCGGAAAACAGAAGGGTGACCTGACCACTGCCTTCGTTTTTAAAACAGACTGATGACATAGATAGAAAAAGAAATGTTCATCGTACGATGTAGAAAGAGAACAACCAGAGGACATCTGTTAGGAAAGAAATAATATAAAACTAAATATAGCGGTGGAAACAGGGTCCACGAGGATGTGTGTTTTTTTTCAGATTTATGTCCTATTTGGTGCACAGCTTAAGGACTAGTTTGATTCTATTTTCTCCACTGATTCCATTGCAGGTGTCACGTTTAATCTTTTCATCTGCCATGTGCATCTCGGAAAAGATCTTCTTGGCTTGATTCAGGAATCAACTTAGTAGTGGTTGTAATAAA
>JAUUDW010628971.1:0-11128 GCA_032361385.1 Panulirus guttatus
TATACATACCAAACTTTAGCAGCAGACCACACCATAGATAATGACCAAACTTGAACAGCTGACCACACCTTAGATACAGACCAAACATTATCAGCTGATGACTTCTTAGATACGCACCAAACTTTAGCAATACTCCACACCTTAAATACATACCAAACTTTAGCAGCAGACCATATCTAAGATACATACAAAACTTTAGCAGCAGACCACACCTTAGATGATGACCAAACTTTATCTGCAGACCACACTTTAGATACAGACCAAACTAGCAAAAGACCACACTCTAGATACAGACCAAACTTTAGCAGGAAACCACACCTTATATACAGACCAAACTTTAGCAGCAGACACCCCTTCGATACAGACTAAACTTTGCAAGCAAACTACACCTTACATAGACACAAAACTTTAGCAAACGATACCTTAAAGAGGGACTAAACATTAGATGCAGACCTCACCTTAGATACAGAACAAACTTTAGCAGTAAACCAAACCATAGATACAGAACAAACCTTAGCAGCACGCTAAACCTTAGATACAGACCAAACTTTAGCAGCAGACCACACCTTAGATACAGACCAAGATATAGCAGGAGACCACACCTTAGATACAGACAAACCTTTTCAAGCAAACCACACCTTAGATAAACAAAAAACTTTAGCTACACACCATACCTTTGATAGAGGCCAAACATGAGTAAAAGACCACACCTTAGATACAGACCAAACTTTAGCAGCAGACCACTCCTCAGATATAGACCAAAATTTAGCAGCAGACTACACCTTAGATTCAGACCAATCTTCAGCAGTAGACCAAACCTTAGATTCAGACCAAACTTTAGAAACAGACTACACCTTAGATACAGACCAAACTATGGCAGCAGATCACACCTTAGATACAGACCAAAACCTATCAGCAGACCGTATATTATATACGAACCAAATTATAGCAGCAGACCACAGATTGCGTAGAGAACAAACTTCAGCAGCAGACCACATCAGAGATGCAGACCAAACTTTAGCGGCAGACCAACCTTCGAGAAAGAATAAACTTTAAGAGCAGACCACACCTTAAATGATAACCTAACTTTACCAGCAGATGATTCCTTAGATACAGACAAAACTTTAGCAATACTTCACACCTTACATACAGACAAAAATCTAGCAGCAGAAAACACTTTAGATGCAGACCACACTGTAACAGCAGACCAAACCTTAGATACATACCAAACATTAGCAGCAGACCACAACTTAGATAATGACCAAACTTTAGCTACACACCACACCGTAGATACAGACCATACTTTAGCAAATGACCACACCTTATATACAGAACAAAGTTTAGCAGCAAACCACACCTTAGAGAGGGACCAAACTTTAACATCAGACTTCACTTTAGATACACAAAGCTTTACCATCAAAACAAACCATAGAGAGAGACCAAACATTAGCGGCAGCCTACATCTAAGATACAGATCAGAATATAGCAGCAGACCACGGCTTAGATACACACCAAACTATACAATCAGACCACACCTTACATAGAGACCAAACTTTAGCTAGAGACCACACCTTAGGTGGAAAATAACTTTAATAGCAGCCTACACCTCAGAAACAGACCAAAATTTAGTAGCAGACACACCATAGATACAGAACAAACTTTAGCAGCACACCAAACCATAGATGCAGAAAAAAAAACTTTAGTTGCAGACAACACCTTAAATGCAGACCAAAATATAGAAGCAGACCACACCTTGGATGCAGACAAAACTTTACAAGCAGACCACATCTTAAATACATACAAAACTTTAGCTTCAGACCACACGTTAGATAGACACCAAACTTTAGTAAAAGACCACACATTAGATACAGGCCAAGCTTTAGCAGCAGACCACTCCTTATATATAGACCAAAATTTGGCAGCAGACCACACCTTAGATACAGACCAACCTTCTGCAGTAGACCATACCTTAAATACAGATCAAACTTTAGCAAGACTACACCTTAGATACAGACCAAACTTTAGTAGGAGACCACACCTTAGATACAGACCGAAATCTAGCAGCAGACCGCACCTTATATACACACCAAACTTTAACAGCAGACCAAACCTTAGATACAGAGCAGAATTTAGCAGCAGAACAAACATTAGATATACACGAAAATTTAGAAGCAGACCACACCTTAGATAAACATCAAACTGTAGCAGCAGAGCCAACTTTACATACAGACCAAACTTAATCAACAGACCACAGCTTATATACAGACGAAACTTTAGCAGCAGACTACACCTAAGATACAAACCAGAATTTAGCGGCAAACCACATTTTAGATGCAGAAAAAAACTTTAGCAGTAGACCACATCTTAGATACAGACAAAATTAAGAAACAGACCGCATCTTAGATACAGACCAAAGTTCAGCAGCAAATCACACCTTACATACATACCAAAGTTTAACAGCAGACCAAAACTTAGATACAAACCAAAATGTAGCAGCATACACAACCTCACATACAGACCAAACTTTAGCAGCACACCACACCTTAGATACAGACAAAACTTTAGCAGCAGACCACACCTTTGATACAGACAAAACTTTAGCAGCAGACCACACTTTAGATGGAGACCAAACTTTAGCAGCAGACCAAACATCAGATACAGACCAAACTTTAACAGCAGCCCACACCTTACATACAGACAAAATTCTTGGAGCAAACCACATCTTAGATAAGACCATAAATTAGAAGCAAACTACACCTTACATACAGACCAAACTTTAGAAGTAAACCACACCTTAAACACATACCACACTTTAACAGCACAACCGCCACTTAGATACAGACCAAACTTTAGCAGTACACCACACTTTAGATACAGACCTAACTTTAGCGGCAGACAGCACTTTAGATACAGACCAAACATTAGCGGCTGACCACGACTTAGATATACAATAAAACTTTAGCAGCACATCACACCTTAAATAGAGACCAAACTTTAGCAACAGACCAAACCTTAGATACATACGAATCTTTAGTGGCAGCCTAAAACTTAGGGGCTAAAATTTAACAGCAGACCAAAACTTAGAAACAGACCAAACTTTAACGGCAGATCACACCTTAGATACAGAATAAACGTTAACAGCAGACCACACCATAGTTACAGATCAAACATCACCAGCAGAAGATTCCTTAGATACAGACCAAACTTTAGCAATACTCCACACTTTGCATACATACCAAAATTTAGCAACAGAACACACCTTAGATACAGACCAAACTTTAGCAGCAGAACACACCTCAAATACATACCAAGCTTTAGCAGCAGACCACACCTTAGATAATGACCAAACTTTAGCTACAGACCACACCTTAGATACAGACTAAACTTTAGCAGCAAACCACACCTTAATTAAATACATACCAAACGTTAGCAGCAGACCACACCTTAGATAAAGCCAAAAATTAGAAGCAAACGACACTTTAGATACAGACCAGACCTTACCAGGAGACACGTCAGCTGTAGACCAGTCTTTAGCTGCGTATCTCACCTAAGATAGAGAGCAAAATTTAACAGGAACCAACACCTTGGATAGAGCCAAACTTTAGCAGCACAACACACTTTAGATACACACATAACTTTAGCGGCAGACAACTAAGATACATACCAAACTTTAGCAGCACACCACACTTTAGATACAGACCTAGCTTTAGCACAAGACCATACCTTACATATAGAACAAAATTTCAGCACCACACCCTACCTTAGATGCAGACCAAACTTTAGTAGGAACCACACATTAGATACAGACCTAGATTTAGCAGCAGATCACACCAAAGACACAGATCAAACTTTAGACGCAAACCCACACCTTAGATACAAACCAAAATTTAGCAGCACACCACACCTTAGATACAGACGAAACTTAAGCGGCAGCCCACACCTTATAGACACACCAAACTTCAGCATCAGATCACACTTTAGATACAGACCAAACATTAGCGGCAGACCACAACACAGATGCACAAAGAACTTTAGCAGCACACCATACCATAGATACAGACCAAACTTTAGCAGCAAAGCACACCTTAGATAAGGCCAAACTTTAGAAGCAGACCACACCTTAGGCACACACGAAACTTTAGCAGCAAACCAAGGCATAGAACAGACCAAACTTTAGCAGAAGCCCACGCCTTAGACCACACAAAATTTAGCAGCAGCCCACACCTTAGAAACAGACCAGAATTTAACAGCAGACCACACCATAGACACACACTAAACTTTAGCAGCACTCAACACTGTAGATACAAACTAAACTTTAGCAACACACCACACCTTAGAAATAAACGAAACTTTAGCAGCAGACAACGCCTTAGATACACACAAAACATCAGCAACATACACTTCAGCTACAGACCAGACCTGACCTGAAGACCTCAAATATGGCACAGACCAATATTTAGCAGCAGACCACACCATAGATACAGACCAAACTTTAGAAACAGGCCATATATTAGATACAGACCAAACTTTTGCAGCAGACCACACATTAGATACAGACCAAACTTTAGCACCAAACACCACTTAAAACAGGCCAAACTTTAGCAGGAAACCACACCTTAGAGAGGGAACAAACTTTACCACACGACGTCACCTAGGAAACAGACCAAACCTTAGCAACAGACTAAACCATAGATACAGATCAAACTTTCAGCAGGCCACACCCTAGATACACGCCAAACTTTAGTAGCAACCCACACCTTAGATACAGACCAAACTTTAGCTGCATATCTCACCTTAGATACAGACCAAACTTTAGCAGTAGACCACACCTTCGATACAGAATAAACTTCAGCAGCGGACCACACATTAGATAGAAACCAAACTTTAGCAGTGGACCACACCTTAGATACAAAACAAACTTTAGCAGCAGACCAGGTCATAGATACAGACCAACCTTTAACAGTGGACCACACCTTAGATACAGACCAAAATCTAGCAGCAGACCACACCTGAAATACAGACCAAATCTAGCAGTAGAACAAACTTTAGATACAGTCCAACCTTTAGCAGCAGACACCCCTTAGATACAGACCAAATTTAGCAGCAGACCACATCTTAGATACAGAAAAAAACTTTTGCAGCACACCACACCTTAAACATAGACCAAGCTTTAGCAGCAGACCACGTCTTAGATGCTGAACAAACTTTAGCAGAAGACCACAACTAAGATACAGAGCAAAATATAGCAGCAAACCACAGCTTAGATACAAACCAAACTTTACAAGCAGACCACACCTTAAATACAGACCAATTTTAGCTACAGACCACACCTTAGATAGAAACAAAAATTTAGCAGCAGATCACACCACAGAAACACACTAAACTTTAGAATCAGATCACTCTTTAGATACAGACCAAACATTAGCGGCAGACCATAAAACAGATACACACGAAACTTTAGTAGCACAACACACCTCAGATACACACCAAACTTTAGCAGCATACTACCCCTTACATACAGACTAAACTTTAGCAGTACACCACTCTTTAGATGGAGACCTAACTTTAGCGGCAGACTACACCTTAGATACAGACCAAACATTAGCAGCACACCATACCACCACACTTTAGATACAGACCTAGCTTTAGAAGCAGACCACACATTATATACAGACCAAACTTTAGCAGCCCACCACAGCTTAGATACAGGCAAAACTTTAGCAGCAAAGCACACCTTAGATACATCCATAACAAAATTCAGCATCAGACCACACCTTACATACACGCCAAAATCTAGCAGAAGACCAAAGTTCAGATGCAGTCAAACTTTTCGCGGGAGATACCCCTTAGAAAACACCTTATATATAGACCAAAATTTAGCAGAGGACAGCACCTTAGATACACAGCAAATTTTAGCAGCAAAAACACCTTAGATACAGACCAAAATTTAGCGGCAGATCACACTTTTGATACAGACAAAGCTTTAGCAGCGCACACACCTTAAACACAGTCCAAACTTTAGCAGCAGACCACACCTTAGATACAGATCAAACTTTAGGAAAAGATCACACCTTTGATACATACCAAAATCTAGCAGTAGACCACACTTTACACACACACCAAACTTTAGCAGCACTCAACACTTTAGATACAGACTAACCTTTAGCAGCACACTACACCTGTATACAGACCAAACTTTAACAGCAGAAAACGCCTTAGATACACATCAAACTTTAGCAACATACACTTCACCTACAGACAAAACTTTACCTGAAGACCTCACCTATGTTACAGATCAATATTCAGAAACAAACCACACAATAGATACAGACCAAAATTTAACAGCAGACTACATATTAGATATATACCAAACTTAGCAACAGACCACACCTTAGATACACACCACACTTTAGCAGCAGACCACACCTTTCATAAAGACCAAAGTTTAGCAGGAGACCATATCTCGGATACAGACCAAACGTTAGCACAAAACACCGCTTAGAAAAAGACCAAACTTTAGCAGGAAACAACACCTTAGAGAAGGACCAAACTTTACCACCAGACGTCACCTTAGAAACAGACCAAACTTTAGCAACAGACAAAACCACAGATACAGATCAAATTTTATCAACAGACCACACCTTAAGCACAGACCAAACTTAGCAGCAGAACACAACTTAGAGACCAAAATATAACAGCAGACCACATCTTAGATACAGACCAAACTTTAACAGAGACCACACCTTAGATACAGAACAAACTTTAACAAAGACCACACCTTAGATACAGAATAAACTTTAGCAGCAGACCACACTTAGATACAGAACAAACTTGAGCAGCAGACCACACCTTAGTACAGAACAAACTTTAGCAGCAGACCACACCTTAGATTTGGACCAAACTTTAGCAGCAGACCACACCACAAATACAAACCAAAATTTAGCAGCAGACCAAACTTTATATACAATTCAACCTTTAGCAGCAGACACCCCTTAGATACAGACCAAATTTAGCAGCACACCACACCTTAGATATAAAAACCTTTAGAAGAGGCCCACACCTTATATACAGAACAATTTTAGCAGCAGACCACACCTTACATACACACGAAACTTTGGCAGCACACAATATCTTAGGTAAGACCAATCTTAAGAAGCAGACTACAACTTATAACAGATAAAACTTTAACAGCAGACCACACCTTAGGTACAGACACAACTTTAGCAGCACACCACACCTTAAACACATACCAAAATTTAGCAACAGACCACACCTTACATGCAGAACAAACTTTAGCTGCAGACCACACCATACATATAGAACAAACTTTAGTATAAGACCTCACTTTAGATACATAACAAAATTTAGCAGTAGACCACACCTTACATACACACCAATCTTTGACAGCACACACCTTAGATACAGACCAAACTTAAGCAGCAGACCACACCTTAGATGCAAGTCAAGCTTTAGCAGCAGACCACAATTTGCATACAGAACAAACTCTAGTAGCAGATCGCGCCTTATATGCAGACCAAACTTTAGAAGCAGACCACACGTTAGAAAAGACAAAATTTAGCAGTAAACCACACCTTATATACAGATCAAACTGCAATGCCAGACCACACCATAAATACACACCAGACATTAACAGCAGACCACCCCTTATGTACAGACCAGAATTTAGCATCAGAGCAAATCTTAAATACGGACCAAACTTTAGCAGAAGACAAAACTTCTGATGCAGTCCAACCTTTCGCAGGAGATACCACTTAGAGACAGACCAAATTTAGCAGTAGAACACACCTTAGATACACACCAAAATTCAGCAGACAGAGGACAACGCCTTGGATGCAGATCAAATTTTAGCAGAAGACCACACCTTAGATACAGAGAGAACTATACAAGCATACCACAACTTAGATACAGACTAAACTTTAGCTACAGACCTTTTCTTAGATAGAAACCAAACTTAAGTAAACGACAAACATAAGATACAGACCAAACTTTAGAAACAGTCCATACCTTCGATATACACCAAACTTTAGCAGCAGACCACACCTTACACAACGAACAAAATTTGGCACCAGACCACACCTTCGATATAGACCAAAATTTAGCAGCAGACCACACCTTCAATACAAATCAAACTATACCATCAGACAAGACCTTAGATACAAATCAAAATCTAGCAGCAGACAACAATTTAGTTACAGACCAAACTTTAGAAGCAGACCACTAATTAGATACAGACAAATCTTAGCAGTATACCATATCTTAGATACAGATCAAACTTAAGTACCAGACCACATCTTTTAAACACACCAAACTGTAACAAGAGATAACACCTTAGATACAGACCAAACCAACAGCAGACTACACCTTATATACAGACCAGAATTTAGCATCAGAACAAACCTTAGATACGGACATAACTTTAACAACAGACACTGAATTACATAGACACAAAACTATAGCAGCAAACCACACCTTAGGTACAGACCAAACTTTAGCAGTATACCACGCTTTAGATACAGACCAAACTTTAGCACCAGACCACACCTTCGATACACACCAAAATTTAGCAGCAGACCATACATCATATACTGATCAAAATATACAACACACCACACCTTACATACAAATCAAACTTTAGTAGTAAATCGCACCTTTGATACAAATCAAACTTTAGCAGCAGATCACAATTTAGGTAACCAAACTTTAGAAGCAGACCGCACCTTAGATATAGACCAAACTTTAGAAGCAGACCACACCTAAGATACAGAGAGAACTGTACAAGCAGACAACAACTTCGATACAGATTAAACTTTAGCTACAGACCACACCTTAGATAGAGACCAAACTTTAGTAAAGGACATACATTAGATACAGACCTAACTTTAAAAGCAGTCCAAACTTTAGAAGAAGACCACACCTTAGATACAAACCAAAAAATAGCAGCAGACCACACCTTATATACAGACAGAACTTTACAAGCAGACCACAAATTAGATACAGACCAAACTTTAGCTACAGACCACACCTTAGACAGAGATCAAACTTTCGTAAAAAATATTCATAAGATACAGACCAAACTTTAGAAGCGGTCCATACCTTAGATATACAGCAAACTTTAGCAGTAGCACACACCTTAAAAAACGATCACACTTTACCACTCGACCACACCTTCGATACAAACCAAAATTTAGCGGCAGACCAAACATTAGATACAGACCAAAATATACCAGCAGACCACAGCTTAGATACAAATCAAACTTTGGCAGGCAGCACACAACACCTTAGATACAGACCAAACTTAAGCAGCAGACCACAACTTGCATACAAGTCAAGCTTTAGCAGCAGACCACAATTAAGATACAAAACAAACTTTAGCAGCAGACCGCGCCTTACATACAGACCAAACTTTAGAAGCAGACCACACCTTAGATACAGAAAAAATTTAGCAGCAAACCACACCTTAGATACAGACCAAACTTAAGTATCAGACCGCACCTTACATACACACCAAACTTTAGCAACAGACTCCAGATTACATACAGACACACAACACCTTAGAAACAGAACAAAACTTTCCAGCAGACTGCACCTTATGTACAGATCAAACTTCAGCACCAGACCACTCTTTAGATACGGACCAAACTTTAGCATGAGAACAAACGTTAGATACAGACCAAACTTTAGCAGAAGACCACACCTTACATACACGCCAAAATCTAGAATACCAAAGTTTAGATGCTGTCTAACCTTTCGCAGGAGATACCCCTTAGATACAGACCAGATTTTAGCAGCAGGCCAAACCTTAGATACAGACCAAAATTTAGCGTCATACCAGACCTTACATACAGACAAACCTTTAGCAGGACAACACACCTTAAACACAGACCAAACTGTAGCACCAAACTTCAAAAGCAGACCACACCATAGATACAGACCAAACTTTAGTATAAGGCCACACCTTTGATACATACTAAAATTTAGCAGTAGACCACACCTTACACAAACACCAAACTTTAGCAGCACACAACACCTTAGACACAGACCAAACTTTACTTGCAGACTATACCTTATATACATATCAAACTTTAGCAGCAAACCCCACCTTAGAGACGAACCAAACGTTAGAAGCACACCTAAACCTTAAATATATGTAAGGCACTCGTAAGAAAAGGAACAGACCTTCGTTGTTACCATGGTTTCTTAATGAAGGTCCGGTGGCCTTTACAGTTTTATTAGAAAATAGATATGTACATTTACGGCACAATGAGTTAGGGTCCTGAGACACGGGCAGGGACACGAGAGGGTTGTCTGGCCTGGCTGAGATGACTAACTGTTCGCCGGCGCCCACCAGCGCCCGGCCCTGGTGTTGTTGATGTCGGCTACACGTAACCAAAACAAAGGCGATGGAAGTCTCCACAGTGAGCCCATGGGGACTTTCCATGTGATCCAGCTACCTCATACATGTTAACTCATATATAACATAATTGACTCATAGTGAAATAATGATAACATATAACTAATGAAAATTAATGGCATGCGTGTGCTTATCTTACAGCGCGACACCTGAGGGTGGATTACCAGCAGGTGCTGGAGAAAAATGATCATAAGGGCATCTTCTTAACCGAGTTTAGTTTACTCCTGGTAATGAAATGATCGCATACAGCATTCAGTAAAGAAACTTACAGTTCTCTGTGAGAATTTTACGTTCTAAATACCAGTAGTTGTAAGAACCCCTTTAGTGCACGACACAGCTTCATATCCCCAACGGGCAAAGCAGACGACAGATCATGGTGACTCCTTCCTTGCCCACGAGCCACCCAGCGGGACTCGCTGTGCATCAGCAAAGTCTACAACGTAGTCCAGGCGAAGCGGGTCTGACAGACCACGTACAAGGCTAATGTCCTCAATCCTTAAAGTCCTCTTCCTTGCTATCTTCTGAGTTCGATGGCAAAAGAACACAGATGAACAGACGCTTCACATGGGATGATCCCTACTCAGAAACAATACTTCCTCAGCGACCTTCCCTCCCACGTTGTAATCTGATATGGAACATGTTTCTGCAAAGGACAACTTTTTCTTTTATGATGAAGGCTCCAGCACTGCCAAATGC
>JAUUDW010628994.1:0-11366 GCA_032361385.1 Panulirus guttatus
AGGTGTAATGGCGTGACCTTTTGGCTCGGCCAGGTAAAAAGGTCACACCATCTTAACCCAAGGGACGTAGCGTCTGTATCAATGGTCTTTTGTGTTGTGTGGAAGAGGTTAAGCTACTCAGTTGATTCTAAAGATTTTGAAATGAAAACAGTTCGTTCAAATCAGAATTCGATCAGAGGAAATGTGTAATATGAGCGAAAAAAAAAGATTCACAAAGCAAAAAGAGGAAGTACTCCCACACATTAATAGATCAATGGACGAGTGGGACGAGATGTGTCTGCAGGCGGTGAATGTTGAGGGCATAAAGAAATTTAAGAGACTGCGATAGAAATTGAAGGTTGGGAGGTTGTCTGTTTCCAGTAATACAGGCACGTACACACACACACACACACACGGGGATGTCTCGTCTCGTGGCTGGCGATCGGGCGACACCAAGCCGTCCGCATTAGGGGAGACACTTCGACCTCGCTACTCTTAATGTGATGTGTCACACAGCCGCCAACATGGGGGCCGCTTTGCTTCTTCACCCTTATCAGTGTTGGAAGTATGTAGACGACTCCACCTTGGAATCTCTATCAACAACAATTCTCATGACTATAGTGCCCTTCAGCGAATCATCAACAACAACTTTCAGGGATGGACTACAGGTAACGGCGTCACCATCAGTCACACCAGGATTACCAAGATTATGTTGATGCACATCAACTTAGTTTCAGATAACACCCTGTTCCCAAGACATCACTCTTGGACCTGACATCCTCCGGGTAGCTAGAGCCTTCAGACGTCGTGGTGTCACTATAAATGACAGTTTAAACTGAAAGTTTCATGTCATCACTCTCACCATACCTTCATCATATCGTCTGTACCTTCTCAGCCGACTGAGATCACTAGGTGTCGTACCATTTGAGCTCAGGAAAGTCTATACCATCTTCATTGTACCTAAGCTCAACCACGCCTTCCCAGACTCGTCTTCCTCACTAATAGCTACACAGAGGAACTGGCCAGGAGTGAAGAAAAGAGCATACAGAATCATTCTGAACCCATCTTACACTACCTACCAAGAGGTCCTCATCTCCCTGAACCCGTCCACCCTCTCCGACCAACACAGGTAGGTCACACAGCAGTTTGACAATAAACTGCAGACACATCCCCGTTACAGAGACCTCCTCCCTCCTGAAGCAACTGTCTGTCTGTACTGTACTTTTTACCCACGTCTGTTCCAAAATCGAATGACCATAACTGAACACAGTATTCGAGGGACAGACGCACCAGTGAATTACAGAGTGACGATTAGTTTCTTAGACTTGAAATCGAATGCCATTTCTATTTGTTATAAACACTGCCTCTTTGGCTTCAGAAACTAACATTCGAAATGATAACATCCGTGTCTTTTTTCCCCAACTTACGTTTTGTAGGTCAACAGAATTCATATTAGATTATTTCTTTTTTTCTACATGTCTCTTTTTGCCCTCGGTTTGTAAAACTTTGCAGTTGTCGATATCAAATTTCTTTTGCCATCTGTATACCAAGTCCATCAGTTTCTGTGTCAGTTTCCAAATGTACAGTTTCACGTTCTGTAGCAGCTGTATTTCTCAGCTTCATGACGTCTGTGAATTTTGATATAGTACAGTCCATTTTCCGTGTCACTGCTGTTTCTCAGAAACAGAACTGTTCCTGACCCCCAAGCGATATACTATATGTTACGTCTAACTTTTCTAAGGCTTGACCACGTCTAACTTTTCTAAGGCTTGACCATTAATCACTATTCTCTATTTACGGCCAGTCAAGTAATTCTCTAACCACCGAAGTAAAACTCCATTTACTGCTGTATGTGACAACTTTTGCTAGTAATGTTTGGTGTTGAACTTTATTTGAAAATCTCAGTAGATGGCATCAACTGCCTTACTTTCAACATATGTGTTTATTAAACCATATATAAATCAAACTCTTGTGTCTGAAGCGAACGATTATATAGAAAACCATGTAGATAATCACTAATTTAAGTCAGGTGATCACCCCGATTACTTCACAATCTTGTCTTGAATTATGTCTTCCATTCATAAGTTTGCGAACTACGCACTTTAAGCTTAATGGACAGTAATTTCCGGGCAAACTTATTATCTTACTGGACATCGGTTGTTAACGTTGGCAGACTTCCAGTCAAATAGAACTTTCTCCGTAGCGCGTGACTTAGTGGAAGAGCAGTCGATGGCTTAACTATCTTATTTTTGGGCAATACTGATCAGGATCTGTCGTTTTATTTACTTTTATTCCGTTTAATGTTGTCTTTATATCTGTTCTTGTACGCAAGTATGTCGCAAAATGTTTTCCTCCGCTGTCAGTGGAACGAGATATGTCTTCAGTGGTAACCTGGATGAATTAACAATCATTTAAGATCTTTTACCAAGGAATCATTTTCTTAAAGCAAGTTGCTGTTTTCTGAGGGTAATGAACCACTTAACTGGGTATTGACTTTTTCTTCTTACAGATGTATAAAATTTAGGGGCGTCTTTTCAGCAATGTACACTCATTGTCGTTTGGTTTGACATATTTTTTTCTTCCAAATAAATGTAATTTACCATATTATATTGGCTGTTTTCGCCTTAAGCTTCTCGTGTGTGACTGGAGCCTTCAACATAAAAAAAAAAAGTTTTTTATTATTTCGCTTCTCCATCATTTTGGCATCGTTCTAGAAAATCATCATTTGCTGCAATGTGGCACCTTTGTTCCCCCACTACTTTGAATGTCAGACTAAAATTTTTCCACCGTTCCATATCATTTTCATTTACAAAATCGTCCCAGCTTATGTTTTTGGGAGCAAGGCAAAGGTCATTAAAATATGCGGGTCTGGAGCCGGGACTTTTTATTACGAGTGACATGTTGACCAACATTACCGACAGTATGGAAAGTTAACTCAAGAATCATTTGTCTCTGATCACTTGTACCAATTTTTTCTCCAGCCACGACATTACCGACGAGATCTTTTGTAGCTACAACTAGATTTAATATATTCACTTCACGAGTAGGGTTCTCAGCGGATTGCATGATGGTACTACCAAACAAGTCCACACCCAGATCTGTTGGAAAGGGAACCTGCCCACCGAGGTATTGGTATATCAAAATCTCCCACTATGATCGAATTGTGTTTACTGCAAATTACTGCTAATTGATCGAAGAGTATTCGTCTGCCTCTGGTGTCTGTGTGGGGACCTTGTAAACTAATTGTACTACTTATTTTCTCAACGAAGCTATTGTCTCACTTCACAAATAATGCGTCAACATTATTAATAGCCACTACACTTTTCAGTACATGATTAAGGTACACTTTAACTATGAGTAAGACACCACCGCCTACTTTGCTTTGTTTCCTCTGCCAGTGTTAAATGGGATTACCCAGGAAACTGCATATTCTCCAAGGAAAATAAATCTCTGTAAATAATTACATCCAAAAATTCATAACCTTTTCCTAATGCAGATGTCATTAACAATGAAAATTTGCTATACACATTTCGGTGATTTACTTAAAGATACTCTCATAAATGACTAGGAGTTGTCAAGGGAAGTACTTACGAAGGTGGATGATCCTGCCACACATCCCCCCAACCCTCACTGACACGCACGAGTAGACTCACTGAGGGGATTGCTAAGAAAGGCAGACCGTCGTTGATGTGAAACCCGTCAGGTGCAACCCGTCCCTTGCAAACATCTTTGGCTGTCTGTGAAAATAATGCCGCAAGAGTTTAATCTAACTCCCTCCCGAAAACACACACACACACACACACACAAAGGAAAAAAATCCATCCAACCTTCTCTGTTTTAGACAAAAGAGAAGGTTGAATGAACTGTTTGTGTGTGCACCACCAGAAAGCATTTAACACTATATCACATGGAAGGCTGATTGAGAAGCTCTGCGACCAGGCAGGAATAAGGGCAAGACTCTTTTGATGAACAGATTATCTTAGTAGTAGGGAACAGAAAGCATATGTCAGAGGAGCCTTCTCGAAATGGGTTGAGGTTACCAATGGAGTGCCGCAGGGTTCAGTTCTGGGACCATTACTCTTCTTGATCCATGTAAATGAATTGCCAGATGGTATGGACCTAAATAAGTTTGCAGATGAAGCAAAGGTCATACAGAAAGGAAAAAGCAAGGAGGATTACATTTATCTTACAAGGGGACCTAGGCAGACTCCAAAGCTGGTCTGATAATGGTGGATGAAGTTCAGCCAAATTAAATGTAAAATAATGGGGATGGGTCACAGAGAAGGAAGGCTTCACTGTGAATATCATCTAATAGGAAATAAACAGCAGGAATCTGTTTGATTGGGAATTGTGTATTGACATTTTCTCTAAAAGGTTGCCAGAGTCCCACATTAGGAGAAGAGTTAGGGAGACAAACTGTCTGCTGGCGAATACGCATGTAGCATTTAAGTACATCAGAATGGAAATGTTCATCAAGCTGTTCACATCTTACATAAGATCAAAACTAGAATAAGCTTCTCTCGTTCGCTCACCGTTCTTGAAAAGGCACAAAGAATTGATAGAAAAGGTCTAGTGAATGGCAACGAAGATGGTACCCGAATTAAGCTAAATGAATTACAGAGACAGACCAGAGAGGCCTTAGATTTGCCTTTCATGAACAAGAGAAGAATAAGGGTTGACCTGATCACAACCTCAAAGTTTTTACATCAGCTTGATGATACAGATGGTGAACAGTTCGTTGAAGGATGCAGGTATAGAAAACCAGAAGCCATAGCATGAAACTAAAGAAGAAACTAATGGGAAAAGGTTTAAAGAGATACTTTCATACAATAACAGTAGTGGATGAATAAATTAAGCTGAATGAAGAAACAGAAAATACGTAAAAGTTTCACGATGGTAAGGAAAGTTGAAGTGATGGGGCCCCACGACCATAACACTCTCTATCTAGAGTAAAAATAGGTAATTACAAATAGGTATTTACACACACACACACACACTCACACACACACACACACACACACACACACACGCACGCGCGCGCGAACTTAAGTTTTGTCCAAGCCCGTCAAGTACCAAAGAGTTAATAATGGAGCAACAAAAAAGCTCATTAATATGGCGAGCGAGTCTTCCCAGGAGCTGTTGGCGTTGATAACGGACTTTGGAGAAGTGAGCAAAGGAAGGAAATTAACCATGAATAGTTTTATAAGTAGAGCGGCTCTGGCAAGGCAGGAGGACGCGCCTGGTACCCAGTGGAGGAGGACGGGCCTGGTGTCCTGTGAAAGTGACAGTGGAGAAAGACGGGTGTGGTGTACAGTGGATGGAGGTAGCAGTGTTACTCACTAGCAGGGGTGGCTGGAGGCTGAAACTTGTGGAGGAGTTGTGAAGGTTGTGTGGCAGCGTGACTACCAAGTCTCCAAGGTTCAGATTTCTCTGACACCAGCGGTGAAATCTTGTTGGCTGATCACTGGAACCAGTTGTGAACCTGTTGTTGGTTGTTTCTCTGATGCCGGCTGTAAACATCTTGTTAGTTCTTCTCTCACACAAGTTGTGAGCCTTCAGTTGGTAGTTGTATGACGACAGTTATGAACCTCCCATTGGTTGATACTTGACGCCACTTATGAACTCTTGCTGGTTGTTCTCTGATACCAGTTGTAAGACTCTGGTCGGTTTTTCCTGACACTACTTGAGAACGTTTGGATAGTTGTTCCCTGACACCAGTTGTAAACCTGTCACTGTTAGTTGCTCTGTAGTCGTACACCCTCCATGTTAGGAGTGCTGGTCTTAATCTTTATCTTCATCATAACGGAACTACCGGGATAGTCCTGCTATCTTCTTCCAAGCATTATACACCTGTTCAAATATCAGTTGTTTTCTTCATATAATTTCTCTTGCTATCTTGTGTCTGGAATCATGGTAGAGTCCACTGAACTTATGGCCCCTTGTGCCCGACATCATAGGGTGCTAAGAATTTCCGAGCTCCCGTTTGACTCTACTGCCAATGAGAGGGAGGGGTATGGCAGTTGTAGCACCGGCCCCTCCCACGACCTTTCCTCTTTTTCTATTCACTACACCAACATTCATGGCGTTTCTACCAACCTCTCTTCTGTTGAACACCATCTGCTAAGTACCTGTCCTAATACCTTACTCCTCTCTGGGACCCCAGTTGTCCATGGATGTTCTCACTAGTCCCATTTTCATATCCACCTATAAAAACAACTCACGATTCCGGTTTAGAGGTGGTTTCTGTGCTTGTTCCAACATCATCACACCTGTGGCACGCCTTGAGGACAGTGAGTCCTTAAACACTGATGTTATCTGGCTCAAGGTCTGTTTACCAACTACCACTGTTTTCCTTCGTTTCACCTGCTGCTTTCCTGATTCTACATATTTTGTAATTTTTTTCGACAATCTAAACTCCTGCCACGAGGGCGTAACATTCTTTCACTTGCAAGATGAGATCCACTACCTAGTTGACTTCAGCGTTTACCATAGGGAATGCTTGAACTTCCATACGGTTGGTAGGGGTATTGAAGCCCTCACAGTCTCCATTCTTAATGATATAGAACAAATTATTACACACCCTATCCATGTTCCTGACCACTGTGACCACCCTCTTAATGTTCTGAATCTGTTTTTCACCTCCGATCCCTCGCGCTGAAGCTATAGGATGTCTTCCCCTGTTGGTTCATTTGATCACCCCTTCCCCCCTTCCCCAGTAGCCACCCCTAAACGTAAATCTTTGCACCTCAGGAAAGCTGACTGGAATAACTTAGGCATATTCTTTTCTGACTTTCCTTGGGTAGATTACTGTCCCTCATGTGGTGGTGCTTCTGTCGCCGTCAAACGTATAGCAGAAGTTATAAAGGATGGAATGGAAGTATATATCCCCTATATCTCCAAGAATATCACTTTTTTAATTCGTACCTCGACCGTTCCTGTTCTGATGCCATTCAGGCAAGGGATCAGGCTTGAAAACCCACCTTTCCTCGACTCCCATTCAGCATTTGTCACTGCCCGTAATCACTGTAAGTATGTCATCCGTGAGACAAAGCGTTCCTTACTTCAAAAGAAGTGCTTTAACCTCTCCTCGTCATCCACGGGTAGGTCTTTCTTGTCTTCAGCTAAGGGCGTCGGTAGCAACTCCTGTCGTTTTATCTTTCCTTCACTTTCTCGTTCTGGCGGGACTATACCTGTCTCTCCCCAAGATAAAGCAACTCATTTATTCTCGTTTCTCCTTTAACTCATCCTTGGATGACTCTAACAATTCTTCACCCCACATGCTTCTCTTGCTAATCCTATGCCCCTTCCTGTACCTCGCCTTCTGTCTCGACACAACTTCCTCAGTAAAGTCAGACTTGCATAGGATATCTCAGTGGGGTACACGAAATCTGGTTAGATTTATTGCTTCCAAGACCAGTTTTTGCTCGTCCCTCTAACGAAAATTCTTCACAACTTTCCTCTCTCCTTTGATGGATCTGTATTGCCACCACTTGCCTCAATGAACATACTTGGTATTACTGGAACATCCCTTCTATCTGGGAGAACTCTCATTAAGGAAATATCTAAGTCTGCTTCTAAGAAACTGGGAGTCCTGTTTAGATGTCGATATTTCTCTTCTTCTGAACAGTTGCTCCGTTTATACAAAGAATTGATCCGTCCCTATATGGAGAACTGCTTTTACATCTGGGGCGGTTCTAGCTCAGCATCCTTACTTGACAAAGTTGAGGTGAATGTGGTCCGGCGGACCGTCTCTCACACGCTAACCTCTAAACTTGACCCCCTTGCCCTACTCCGCAATGTTGGCTCACTTTTCCTCTCCGATATGCATTACTGAGGTTTTTGCTCCTGAGAG
Organism: Panulirus guttatus; assembly: GCA_032361385.1. Lineage (NCBI taxonomy): Eukaryota > Metazoa > Arthropoda > Malacostraca > Decapoda > Palinuridae > Panulirus > Panulirus guttatus. The sequence continues at coordinate 7,832 of JAUUDW010628994.1, forward strand.
CTGGCTGCTTGTGTGCTCCCACCACTAGCTAGACAAAAGAATACTCGGCAAGCTGCTGTGTCACATGATTATTGTGTGGCCATCGGGAACTCAAGGGTGTGCCATTTTGATAACTGCTTCTTTCCCTACACCTCGAAGCTTTGGAACTCTTTAATTTTCCATGTCTTTCCCAATAACTATGACCTGGTACTTTTTAAAAGATAGGTTTTTTACTTCCTCTAAAATTCGTGACACTTTCCTCTTCCTTTTTTTCTTCTTTCATTAACCTCTCTATATATCAATTAGGGCCCGTCCTTGTTTTTTACTTTTGTCCCTAGCTGGAGTCTCCAACATGAAAAGAAAAATCATTCGTGATTATCCTGTATGTCATTCTCCCGTGGTACAAGTTATGATACTTTAGTTGCTTGTTCTTCCCTGACACCAGTTGTAAATCTCCTGTTGGATCCTCTCGAACATCAGTTTCAACGTCCGATTGGTTATCTGAAGCCGTTTATGAACTTCTCCATTCTTGGTCTCTGACACCTATTGATGACTTCATTTTTACCCGTTCTTCTCTGAAGGGAGATGTGAAACCAGTTCACCAGTTGTGAACCAGTTTCTTATCATCTGTGACTAAAAAATTTTAGATTGATGACGAGAGAAGGGGTAATCAATGAGAAACCAAGCAACGAGACTCCTGACGTATGTGTGTGTGTATCACACGAGGAGCAGCTGCTGCCTGGCGAAAACCACTGGATCAGGAGGGAAAGATGTCCTCGGGTTGGCAGATTACAACAAATGGTAGATGGGTGTGTGACTTGTGCTGGAAAATAACGTGTCAGGAGGTGGAGAGAAAATGTCCTCCCGGGGGAAGTGTGTGGGATGGGAGGGAACAGCAGAAGACTAATGATATCTCCTGATGTAAGACCGACGAGAGGATGGTACAAGACGGTACACTTGGGGCCACATAACAAAATGTACACATCAGGGCAAAAAAGACTGCACGAGGGAGGTCTACATGTAGGAGGAGTGGTGACCGACGCCTTTACTGAAGCCCTTCATTAACATAATAGAAAAAAAACATAGGCACACAAGCCACAAGACATATGATCAAACTAATACGTACAGACGTGTACCCAAGCCACCAAAATAACGCACAAGTCACAAGACGTACACATAATCCAACAGAAGTACACACAAGCCACCAGACGTACAGACAAATTACCAGAAGTACCAGCAACCTATCAGACGTACACATAGGCTGCCATACGTACACACAAGCCACAAGACGTACACACAAGCGTCCAGACGAACACACAAACACCATCAAACATACACACAAGCCACCAAACGTACACACGAGCAACTACACGTACTCACAGCTACCAGACGTACATTTAAGCAACCACATGCATTCACACGACACCACTCGTACACACACGTCATATGACGTACGCATTACCCACCAAAAGCACACAAAAGCCATCGGACGTACACGCAAACCACTAGACGTACACACAAGCAAACGCAAGTACACACAAACCACCAAACATACACATAAGCTACCAGATGGACACACAATCCACCATACGCACACACACGCCACCAGACATACACACAAGCAACTACCCCTACTCGCAAGCTACCAGACTTAGACGCAAGCCACCACAGGTGCACACATGACGCCAGATATACACAAAAGCCACAGGATGTACACACATACCACCAAACGTACACACAAGCCACCAAAAGTACACACAAGCTACAAGACGTACACACATGCTTCAAGACGTACATACAGGCCACCAGACGTACACACAAGCCACTCAACTATTCACGGGTTATACACACAAGCTACAGAACATGAAAAGTAGGAAGACATAATACATGAATCACTAGACGTACACAAATCACATGACAGACTCGCAGTTCGCCACACTTACACTTGAACCACAAGGAATACACACAGGCACTTACGCAACTGCACTTATACATACAAATGATTGATCACACACGCACACTCGAAGGCACACATATGCACACGCTTCATGATGTAGTCATAAGTCAAAAGATGTAATCACAAGCTACAAGACGAACATACCACAAGAAGTATTCACAAGTCAGAAGACGTCAGTGTGAATAACCAGACTTTACTTATGAACCATTAAGTGAACTTACAATACTCCAGACATGCACAGAAGCTGTTAGATATGCGCACAAGGCAACACAAGTGGGCAGCAGTCATGAGGTAAAGTTTCTCCACCCTCCAAACACTCTGACCCGCTTGGAGACCGCGAGCAAAGAGTGCACAGCTTCCCTTGTCTGCCCATAGATGGCAGTCTTGCACTCAAGCGGTGACTCAGAACTGAGAGACGAGTTGTATTCAGGCACCAATAATTATAATTTGATCGTTGAAATAATTTCAGTTGCTCATTATATATCTTTTATGACGATATTAAGTCTAGCCATTTGTTAAATGCCATTGTGATCATTAGCGTGTACACTGAACGTAACAATATCTGTTATTTTTCCGGCAATTGCTCCCCTTGTAGTTCTATAATTATGCTTTCATTTGCGCCAAACACTTGTTGTATGACGCTCGGAGCGTAAGTTATTTTTCCATATTGATATGAACTTCACAAGCGCCCGATATTGGTTCAGTGTTGTCAGCTCTTGCTCTGGCCGGCCATTAGGAACCCAAGTATTACTGGAAATGAGCTCTCGCACATTCACGTACTCACAGCGATGATGAACTGCAGTTTGTGGGGGTGTTTTACGGTGAGTGTCTGTATTGCTTCACTTAAACAGATTTTGAAGAACAGATGACGTCGTTGCCTTCGTGTGACCAAATGAAGCACCCAGCATGAGTGCCAGACCGTCACAACCACTCTTCCAGCACTCTCGATCTCCACTGTATTTCTGGACCCATACACATATTGCTTAATGCTTATGCCCCCTTAGGGTTCTTAGACCACAGTCTTACTCAGGTCACATGTAACCGGGCACGCACACTCTCTCTCTCTCTCTCTCTCTCTCTCTCTCTCTCTCTCTCTACCTCCCCTCGAAACACCAACTTTAGCACAGTGGGCAAGTTCAGCGGTCATCCTTGCATAGCTTCTATGCTAACTTCCTCATAGATTGCTACTGCTTGGCTGGCAGGGATGACTCACGTTGTGCTGAACGCGAAGCAGAGCTTATCGTGGGTGGAATGCATTCCTAAATCTCATTTTCTGTAAAATCTTTCTCCTCCCCATCATGTAAGTATTATATACAGCCAGAGTTATATGTTTTGGTAGAAACTGACCTGGTGTTGCATATTTTAGCATTTAGGTTATACATTCAACTAATAACTGCATCAATTCGTCTCAAATTACTACTACCATTAGCCAAATGTGTTGCCTTCCTGCATACCAGAATATGGCTCAACCATTGAGGAAAAACTATGGAACAGGTTTCATATTAGCTCGTCAGTGTAAGCCTCGGGGAATGTAATTAGTAGTTTCGTCAATTGGTAGTGTTGGACTTTTGTTCTAATGACCGCCAGGGTCATTAAAGC
>JAUUDW010629005.1:0-11366 GCA_032361385.1 Panulirus guttatus
GGAGCATCAGGGGGTGAGGGAATGTCAGAGTCATCCAAGGTGGAGTTAGAGGAGAAACGGGAACCAAAGAGAGTTGCCTTGTCAACGGGAGAGACAGATATAGTATCGTTAGGACGGGAAAGTGAGGGAAAGGTAGAGCGACAGAAGTTGAGTCATCGTCCTCATGAGGGCAATCGTCGTAATTGTGAGCTCGAGCCGTCACACTCATGTGGTCGAGTCGTAGTACTTAAACGATTAGATTGTATTTACACGAGGTCAGATCGTCCCACACAGGGGATAAGTCGTCGTCGTGAAAAGCTTAAATCATGATATACACACGACGCCGAGTCGTCGTACTCAAGGAGCCGATGCGTCCTCCGTATATGACGCCATCAGACGGAACGATCACTCGTAAATGAGCCCCACGACAATGGCCAGTTAAAGTCATGTAACGCAACCCACGCCGTACTTCAAACCTCGACGTAATCTTGACCTACAGCATTGCATAAATGATGAGACGTCAACTTTCCGTTTTAGATTTATTTCCTTGATCGTTCGTACAGAGATGGTTGAGGCGATGCTATCTAGTGCAGGGAGATTGTTGATGCGTTGCTATCTAGTGCAGGGAGATGGTTGATGCGTTGCTATTTGATGCGCAAGAGACGGTTGATGCGTCACTATCTGGAGTAGACAGATGGAAACAAGTACAGCGTCGTCGAGAGCCTTTCCAGTCTAAAAGGAGACCACATTAACCTGCTCCCTTGCGGAACGCAGCTTCGAAGATGAAAGAGCCCTGTACAATGGGGTCTTGCTGGTGGGTACGATATTCATACACAGTTTACATGAAGCGGAAAAACGAGGCATGAACACTCACGCAAGAGCTGCACACGGCTGGCTGCTGGGCTGTTAAGAAGGCACAGTCCACCCCGATGCACCTAAGAACACAACATCCTGGACTGTTGGACTGAAAAAAGGTCAACGCCTGAAGATCCGGCCAGAGACTACATACAACTCACTAGGGTTGTTTATCTGGAGGGAAAGTGATGAAAACTCACTTTAGCTTCGAATCAAACGTTCCACAGTTCCCTCTTCTCTATAAAGCTAAAAGTCGCCCTTACGCAGCGCAATGATTTCCTGTGAGACATGAGACCCTGAGAGGGAGGATGGCCACCTGCCTACGAGCACCTACGACTAGATCTTTGCCATGAGGTAGGGATAGCGCGTATCGCTCACCGCAAAAATACATAAAAATAGAGTGGTGTAAGTCCCGTGTTCTCGAGTGTTATGTGTGACATGGAGTGTGTGTGTTTATGGAATGAAAACCAGCATCCCACGTGCACGTGTGGTCGAAAGAAAAAAAAAGCATACTGGGCCAGGAAGGGGAACCTGACAGCTACTGCAGTACTAACACTCCGAATAACCAGGTGCTAGTGCCTCCCTAGTCTGTGCTGTTAGGCACCTACTACAGAGAGAGAGAGAGAGAGAGAGACACAGACAGAGAGACCAACAAACGGCGAGGTAACTGTGTACTTCAGGTTACGTTGTTGTTTAAGTATTGCATAAAGTCAACTGGATTCACTCTTGATAACGTTACAACAACCAAACAGTAAAGAAGAACAGTATATAAAAATAAATGTTGAATACAAAAAAACCACCTCTGCCTAATCCAGTTTTTCTGCTTATGATCACACAACTCCAGCACCTCACTCCAACCAGCCATAAACACAAATGGATTATGTGATCTTAACCCTTACTCACACGCGACATGAGCTATATACATTGTGTGTGTGTGTGGTCTTAGAATTATCTTTAACACCTGAATAATTTAAATTTTTTTCTTGTCGTGGTTATAACAGGACCTCGACGATCTATCAGACCTGCAAGTTGATATGCCTAAAGCCCAAACAACCATCTAACCATCCGTGGACCATTACGCGAAATCTAGTTAAAAGAGCCCTCGTCCACTCAGTCACACTAGGGCCGACCTGCGCCAGTAATGGCTGGATGAGGATCATATTTCAACAGAGGAGGAAACGGTAGTCAAGGGGAAACATAGCTTAAAAAGAGTGCTAATGGATATGCAAGAACCACTGCATAATTCGGGGTAACGGAATCTGTGCATGGATATAGTGAAAAGGCTAAGTTCGTACCAGAGCAGTTTAACCACCCGGTACCAGAGCAGGTTATGAAACAAGCGAACGCTGATGAACCCGACAGTGTCCCGAAGGAATAGGAAACAGCACAAGTACAGAGAGAGAGAGAGAGAGAGAGAGAGAGAGAGACAGACAGAGACGAATTCCCTCCTGTGGGGAGCTGATACCATCAAAGACGCGCAATGCAATGCTCTCGGGAAACCGTTGCTGCCTTCCTTGTGGACAGTACACACACTACGGTGCCCTTAACAGACGTCTAAGCCGTAGGTTAAACTAGCGTCGTTGCCACATCTTAATATTCGGAATCCCTGACAAAAAGAACGGTGAAATCTGCCGTAAAACAGGCTGGCCATCCAAGTACAGATGGATCAAAAACGTCAGGCCTTACAAATTCGACGTCTCGTTTGAGCGCTGTTAGTCTTAATAGCTATTATCTGCCAAGTGGTCATGAAATCAGAAATTGTAACACTACAGTTAATCATATATAATTACGAGAGAACGCCAGAGTTCATGTTGTTAAACATTGGCCAGGCTATTGCCTGGCACGGGACCCTTGCCTCTCTGGACATAAAGCTATGAATACCTTCCTTGATTACTGACTGGATGAACGGGTTTTTGGTGTTGAAGAATTTGGGAGGGGTTTGTTGGAGCGTGGCGAGGAAGACAAAGAGGGAGAGAGAGAGAGAGAGAGAGAGAGAGAGGTGGTGGTGGGTACCGCGTCCAGCGGCTCGGTCCAGGCGCCCCGATGTCATGAAACGGAATATGCAATTCCAGTCCAGGTGGGTTGGCTTGGGCTATAGGCCTGTCAACTGCCAGGGTCATCAAAGCCGACAACATCAAACTTCATTAACCAACCGAAAAATCGTCAACACCTTCAGGTGTAAAGATTAATCCAAAGACCACATACACCCTCGCTACGTACGAGATGTTGTTGTTAATCAGATGTAAGGATACTTGACCCACGGGAGACACTGAAAGGGAAGGTGGCAGCATGAACGGGAAAAGCTAAAACGCCAGAAGAGGAAGTGCAGGCAGGCGGGCTGTGCAGTGCGCCGAGCGGAGACGAAGCTGACCAATGACGAGTCAAGTGTTTGTTGGAACTAATGGCCAACGTCCTGTGGCAGGTCATTAAGCCAGGCATCCTTTAATCACCCGAACTTATCGATCATGAACCTATCATTTGCTGTTTAAGTGAGGGACAGCTGCTACAAAGAAGGGGAAGATGAAAATTACAAAGTTTTTAGTAATGATAATAATAATAATAATAATAATAATAATAATAATAATAATAATAATGAATCAATATCATTACAAATATAAATCACATCGGATTGATCGATCCACTCTTAAGGAAGGTATCCAGTTCATTGGTTATTGTACAGTCAACTGAAAGTACATTGTCCGAAGGCAAATTCTAAATTTGTATTTTCAATGTGTTTACATAGAGGGCACAGAATTAGCATATGGTTAATCGTTTCTGTTCTCTTGCATGACGATGGGAGATGAATTTGGATCTATGGAGCACAGAACCTGCGCAATTCACTCAGTCTTGCAGGGACAACCATTTCCCATCTGTTCCCGCAAGACGATGCGCCACTAAACTATATCCCATTTTCATTTTGTTATGGTCGTTCAGGTCGGTTCACCGACCATACCAAGAGATTTTGTGGACCTTCACAAGTTCTTCAGTCGACTTGACGAGACTGTCTACCTTTTCATTACCGTGGATACCACAGCGACCAGGTACCTAGACCAAATAATGCATTCCTGGACTTACTTTGAATGACGTAAAACGTGAATCAATGGCTATTAATGCGGACATAGAATCTGAAAGTATCAGTTCTCTGTCGGTTGTATAATCTACGACATTGTCAACGGCCAACCCCTCCAGAAATGTACAATTTGGCAAACGGAACCCGAGCGCACATTTCAGACGCCACACTTGCGCCCTCACACATTCGCTGGTCTTGGAGTCGCGCGTGTAGTGATGGAAGTGGTCAGGGCGGTCGGTAACGATTTCATGAAATATCATAGGATGATGCTGGCCTGGTTGTACAGGAAGCAGAACCTGACGCTCTCTTTAACAAGATGCTCGTATGGGAGGAGTGGCTGCTAGGCTGGATGGTTAATGTTTAGTTTTACGGAGTCTAGATTCCATTTGTAAGTATGAGGTGGTCACCACGAAAGCGGAGGGAAGGCACTGCACCAACGCCTCGGTTTCTGTGCTTGCGACCCGTGTCTAAATCAGAAAGCCAAGACACATTCGTAAACACTTATTCTTGCAACACATGCAACCTCCTCCGGGATGCATCGCTCGCCGAAGCATATATCTGTGAGCCATAATGTATTTACGACCTGACAAGGATGTTATAAACCATTAATAAAGCTTTTCAATCTGCACTCCAATATGATCCGAGTAAATACTGTGGGGCACTTAAATTTTTATTTACAAATTCATTGACTTGTATACAATGCTGTTACCAGATAAGTTTGCGAAATGTGCAGACGAGGATATTTACCGAATTTCGTTGGGGAATCAAGTTGGTATCCAAATCTAAACTTATTAAAGGATTGTGATCCTACAACCGCGACATATGTAGTATACGAAGGCTAAAATCCCAACTGTACGATCCAACGCTGAACGTATTCCAGCGCATCTTGAACTCGTCCAGCTGAAAAATGTGGACAAATGCCTTATTGCACAATGATCAGCACGGAGCGAGTTTAAATCTCACTTTATGCCGACATCCTCAGACTTCCTGTCCGTTACAGTATCTTGTTCCTCATGCCCACAAGATCCCTGCAAAAGATAACACCTTTCCAAAAATTTATGGACAACGTTATTGACACAACGATATCTTCTTAATAATTTCCCTAGTCGAAGGTCCTTTACCTGAGAAGCCTGTTACACCTTGACCAGAGGATCACCACTTTCCAGTCTACGTACCTCTTCCACTCCGCCAGTATTTTTATCAATCACCTTTTTAATGAGCTGGAGATTCGGGAAGCAAGAGGTGTAGAACCTAATACGAGTAGTGTTACGGACTGAGCATTTTCTGGTAAGTCAGATATCGGGCAGAGTCGATTGATCAAGTCACTGTTCCCCTATAAGGAAGGAGCAGTTGGTGACGTTCCACCCCAGGTGTAAAAACTCCCTTCATCAGTAACTTTTTCGAAAATCTCTACAAATCTTCGGTTTTTGGAAAACAGGGAATGATAAGAGCACATTTACATCCAAAAGTCTTTCCTTTACACTGAACATTTTTCTTCTCTTCCATGGAGCCTTCTTGGAACGGCCGACGCTATAACAGCTCAGGTTGAGTTCTCCTATGGACAACCCGCAGTAAAACTAGTCCGAGCAGATCACCGTATAAACTCGGGAGGTTGAGAGACGTGTTCGACAAGAGTCTTGCCCAAAAGTTACACCAAATCGATCATCGAGAAACTGACCATTTTCCGCGCGCACCAAGGTGAGAGCAACCGACTGGTTGGGCTTTCAGGCCAATCAACTTCCAGGGTCATCAAGACAAGTAAACACTGATCCTTACGAGTGTGACAGAACCTTTATGAAATGGAATTGGTTAATGGCGGACTTTACCACTAGAGGCAGCACGTGCTGTAGAAACCATCACCTACATATCTACTTGGCTTCAGTTTCCCGTAACAAGAAATGCCTTTACGCAACCATTTGTCCAAATAATGAAAAGAGAAAAAGGTGTACAAACTCTTACCACGAGTAACCAAAAACATACTCATAACAGCCCCAAGAATTAAAGATCATAAATCATTAAATGAAATACTAATGTATCACGAACGGGAACAAGACCACGCAAAGACATAAATTCAACAAACATTGACTCGAGAACTGACTTCATTATTGACACAAAAATAGCCGGAGATGTAACTCAAGCCGCCGTTAGCTCATCAGCCATTTTAGTTTGGGTTCTGGTAGACTCATCCCACGCGTTTTAAGTCAATTGCATTTGCTATAAGTGCATTGAAAAATATTAACCATGTACGTGTGGTCCACCATTATGCATTTATATCCGACAAATGCAGGAACATACATACATGCGTATGGTTCGTTTTCTGGATTTAACGTTTGAACGAGACGGTGAAGTCCCGGTAGTATGGCCTTTCTCCCGATCTAACCTTTATGAGTCAGATCAAAGGCCACACCAACATGCCCAAGGGATGTGGCGTCCTGCTCAAGGAGTGTAACATTGCACTGGCGTGTGAAAGGGTATAATAACTAGGCAAGTCAATGCATGAGTTCATTACTCAACATATGATAAAAATGGTATATTTGATGTGCACAGTAAGGATTGTGGTTTGTTGCCCATCTAGTAATCAATAGCCATCAGTTACATCTAATACCAAAGAAATAATATTGGGTTGCAACGTTGAGGTGTGCGCTATGGTTCTGCCTGAAAGACCATGTACTCGTTGACAGCCAATGATTACGACAACATTAATACATTTCTTCTAATTTCAATAACATGTCTTCCAATTTCCCAGTCACCCATTTATCATTTGATCTTCAATCAGTCGACATCCATCTAACGTGTTGTGTACACACACTGCAGTTTCCCTTGATAAATAAATACAATTACTCCTTGGCCACTTTGTTCAGATCTTGCTCCTCATTGAGCCTGTGTTTACCTGATGACGAATACGTATGGGCGAGTACAGGCAGCTCAGTAAGTGGACGGAAGGAGTTGGCTTTTTGGAGGAGAAATACGCGTCAGAAGTTTACTGGAAATTGAGGCAAACTGTGGTGCAGAGAGTATAGTAAGTGGAAGGAAATGAAAGTCTCAACAGGGAAGCGAAAGCACTAAGAAGGACAGCAGAGGGATGTAAACTGTGTCCATCCCCCGCATTCTTTCACTCTAGAAGCTGTACCCACCATCGCTCATTCCCAAGCCTAACAACTCTTCCGGAAAGATGATCGACCCACTGGCCCTGAGCAGCAAGCAAACTTACGACTACTTGAAGGGAGTCAATCAGAGGAAGGATACAAATTTCTGTCGCGTTTACCTGCAGTACGAAAATATGTTATGTAGTAAGAAAGATATTAAGAACACACGCACGGGGGGGAAAATGAGTACAAAATTCATACATTAAAAGCATTGTGTAGACAGGCAACGTTTGTATATGAAGTTGGTAGGTGAGGCAAGGCAATTCGGCCTGACCCTTGAACAGGACGGTACCTGCGCCTCACAGCATAAACTCTGACCCAACGCCAACGGCTGAGTCACAGACCAGGCCTCACACCCAAGGGTCGTACCATCGTGCTTTCAAAGGTCACACTGTCATGCCCAAGTGGATAAGGATAAGTCTCTCAGAGGCCGGGGAGTGGGGCTGTGTGAATAAAGAGAGTGGATACGTGGACAGGGCAGCAGGTTGAGGCCTCGTAACTTGAGTAACCAAAGGATGAGGGGGGAAGAATAAGAGAGACTCTTCAGACCATTGTGTGGCTACAAGTATTCTAAATGCATCTTGTCTAACCCGGCCACCACACATCTCTCCACTGGGCAACAATGGCTCGGACTATATCATCTTACGGATGACCGGTTCGACCCGACTCTCGATGTTTATATCTTCTTGTGTTGCAACGGACACTAGTGACACGTGATGAGCGGTACTGCCATACTGATTCACTCGCTCAATCCCTTCTCTACAAACACATATACAGACACCCAAATACGTACATACGTATACACAAATTATTTCTATAACCCAAAGAGCCCTTTTACTGGGGTCTTGCAGCTCCTTAGCCGGGCTACAATCAGCAAAGAAATGATGGACTCCTCTGGATCGTGATCATCGACGAAACTATATTTCTTTCTGTCCGCTGACTATGGTACAACCTTACCTAAGGTGACTTTTCAGTCACGGTGTAACTACATCCAAGCAGAGTCCAATAACAATTATATATACATATTGATAATGAGAAGGTTGGCCTGCGGCAAGGGTACGAAACATCACCATGTCTGTTTAATTTCTTTATGGATGGGGCGGTGAGGGTGATTAATGCAAGAGTCTTGGAGAGAGAGGGGTAATTATGCAGTCTATTGGGTGAGGGGGGGGAGTCAAGTCAGTTGTTGTTTGCTGATGATACAACACTGGTGACATTGGAGTGAGAAACTGCAGGAGTTGGTGACAGTTTGGAATTGTGTGTGATAGAAAAAAGCTAAAAGTAAATGTAAACAAAAGCTAAGCTATTAGGTATATCAGGGTAGAGGAACAAGTCAGCTGAGGTACGAGTTTGAATGGAGAAAATTTGGAGGAAATGGAGTGTTTTAGATACCTGGGAATGGATATGGCAGCAAATGGAACTAAGCGAACTACGGAAGTGTAAGCGAGTCACAGAGTGGGTGAGGGGGTGAAGGTTCTAAAAGCAATGAAGAATGTGTAGAAAGAGATCGTTATCTGGGAGGGCGAAAATAGGTATGTTTAAGTGTATGGTAGTCCCAAAAACAATATTGTATGGATGCGATGCATGAGCTATAGATGAGGATGTAAAGAAAGTGGATTTGTTTCAAATGAAATGTTTGAGGACAATATGTGGTGCGGGGGTTTGATCGAGTAAGTAATAAAAGACTTGGTTGAAAGAGCTGAAAAGGGTTGGTGACTCCAGAAGGCAGGTCTTCGGTAGGGGTGTGTTGTCACCATGGCACTTTAATCTGTTTATGCATAGGGTAGTGAGGGAGGCGAATGCCAGGGTTATGAAGGGAGATGTACACATGATTTAACTGTCAGCGTTCTCTTTTGTCTTTTTGATGTTAAATGGCGTGCTTTTTTATGGGAATATGGCTCCGGAATCGGTGACTATTGATGCATAATTGTAAGGTAAATCCGTAATGTCGTGTGGAAAAGTGATGTTGACACTACTGTCTATAAATCCAATATGATAAAGTTTAACTTAGACTTGTCCGTCGCGACAAGGTTGGCTGGTTGGTTACTGAGACTTATCGACTGCCAGGGTCATTAAGGCCGTCAACGTCGACTTAGATGAGCATCAAGTGGAAATCTTTAAACAACTTGTTTTGGTGTCGAACGTAACTTGCACGACCATAAACTCTCTCCATACAAAAATTTCTGAAACTACTTCCACAGCACGCCAGCAGATGGCAGTACGGCAATGTGCATGCTGTGACGGTTAGGCGTAACAGTCAACACTCAGTCTTCCGAGTGGAGTCATTCTGTGAACATCGTGTGTTATTTCTTTTTTTACCATATGCTATTTGCTATTTCATCATGAACAGCAAACTAGAGCAGAGAGCAAACATCAAATTCTGCGTCAAACTCGGTAAACCTGCAACTGAGATCTTTGATATGGTTCGTCATGTGTACGGCAATGAAGGAACGAGTCGTGCGAGGTGCTTCGAGTGGCACGCACGATTCAAAAGCGCCAGAATCTCACTTGATGACAGGAGGTCTGGGCGACCTTCCACGAGCTCAATCCCCAAAAATGTTGAAACAATTCTGCGACTTGTGCATAAGGATCGTCGGAGATCCATTAAGAACATTGCTCCCATCATTGATGTGTCATACGGAACAGTGCAGGCAATCCTAACGTATGATTTGAACATGCACCCATTGCTGTAAAGTTCGTGCCCAGGCTTCTGACCCCCGATGAGAGGAGCACCTACCAAGGTCTGACCCAACCTTCATGTCGAGGGTCACCACTGGGGACGAGACTCGAGTCTACGGGTTCGACCCAGAGACCAAACAATAGTCTTCGCAGTGGAAGAACCCAAAATCTCCACGACCGGAGAAGGCCAGGCATGTCCGCAGTGCGGCCAAGAGCAAGTTTGTCGTTTTCTTCGACATTCGTGGGGTTGTACACCATGAATGTGTCCCTAATGGCCAAACCGTGAACGGACAGTTCTGCAAATTTCTGAGGCGCCTGAGGGAGGACATTTGGCGGAAACGGCCAGAAATGTGGCGCGAGAGCATGTGGATGCTTCATGACAACAATGCACCCTCTCATCGAGCTCTCGTAACTCGTATATTTCTCGACCGCAACTGCACAGTGACCCTACCACACTCGCCCTACTCGTCAAATTTGGCATATTGCGACTTCTTCCTCTTCCCGAAGATGAAGTTTCAGCTGAAGGGTTGCCGTTTTGACACAGAAGGTGCTTAACACGCTTCGAGAAAAAGACTTCCAGAAAGCCTTGCAGCAGTGGCAACGGCGCTGGAAGCGCTGTATGGCTGCCAAAGGGGACTGTTTTGAAGGGGATGGTGCCCAACCTTGAATCAAGTGAGTACTTTCTTGTACATAGGACTAGTCTCGGAACTTTTTGACAGGCCCCCTGTATGCCTCTTGACGTGAATAACGTCATCCGGTATTATAAATGCGTTGCCTGTGCATCAGTCGTCAGTCTGAGAGTAAGTGGAGTATCCATTACGGACCCAATACTAGCTTTACCTCAAGGCTGATGATCATTTGATACAACAACGATGGAATCTTCATTCATCGTACGTCTCGTGTTACATGATGTGTTATGGCTGACTAACCATGAATCAGTACAGGCCCGCCCGGGGTCGGACTCCCATGGATTTGAATCCTGAGCACGGCAATCGGCCCTCTCCCGACCCAGGTGTCCATCATCTCCTTGGGGTTAATCGATAAATGAGTACCAGGCGTAGGATGGGAGAGGAGGACTGCATGCACACACAAGAGTAAAGACATGTTGCATAGACACGCAAGGCTGAGAAACGGGGGTAACACTAGACAAACTTTCTCCCCGTAACACACAAACAGAAACAACATGGTAGAAGGCAGACGCCCAGGGAAGCACTATTCTCCTGACCCAGGAGTTATAATGTGATGCCCAGACTCATCTTACATCTTATCAAGATTGCTAGTCTTACAACCTGTCTCATTAATGTAGGCTATCGGATCAATTTTAGTGATTTCTTTATTTTCTGCTAAAACTCTATCTTCTGGCCTTCACATTTTTAACACTTTCCTAATGGCCTTGGCTTCAACCAAAAGCCAGTCATATACTTATGTATATTTGGATACATATGTATATACCTGCATTAGATTACACCACGAATAAAAAATCACCTCTTCTCAGAGAACATCGTACACCAAAGGTATAACGCTGAGATTACTCCTGTCGTGTTTAACAGTAAACTAAACAATATTCTGGCATGAACAAATGAGATCCTTTCATGATCCAGCGAACCGTTAACATGCACGAGTCTGAACTCATCCAT
>JAUUDW010629016.1:0-11365 GCA_032361385.1 Panulirus guttatus
GAGTGAGTCTCTCTCTCTCTCTCTCTCTCTCTCTCTCTCTCTCTCTCTCTCTCTCTCTCTCTCTCTCTCTCTCTCTCACCGGATACTACCCGCCTGGATGACGGCTGCACATTCAGCCAGCACTTCAGCGCTTTTTAAGTTTCACTCCTTTGACCCATTTTACTTCTTTTTTTCTTTTTCTCTCACCCTCACGTGGGCTGCTAGCTGTCCGTCCACAAGTATATAATCTCTCCATCTCCCACATAACACTTGACAACTGGCAGGCTTGACGACCTCCCCTGCCTGCCCCTCTCTACCGTCAGACAGTCCATCTCATCCTGGCCTCAAAACATATACCATAAGTCTTAAATCTGTAGAGTTTTGCGGCGATAGTGAGGTGACCGCGGGAAGAATATTACCCGAGTATTGGTTATTTTGTACAGAGAGGTGGAGTTATATAAGGCAGTTGAATGCTACTGTCTGATCTTGGTGGGTCACTGATCTTTTAGAACGAAAATATACCTGATAAGTGAAGGTCGAAGACTTAACGGCTGTGGTTATTAAGCCCCAGCATCCTGTCCTCGACACAGTGGTGCACTGGAGACAACAATGATCCTCTGCTTGATCTCCAGGTCACAGTAACTCCTACAGATTTTGTTAGGGTGTCCAGAATTACGTGCCAGATGTCCAGAGCACTTAAGGGTGTCTAGGATTTGTGAGTGTGTCAAGATCACTTAGATTTCCACATGTGAGACTACGCACATCATGTGAGGATGATCTGTCCTTGTGAATGTGACGATTATATGATAATGTCCCAGTTATGTAAAGGTGACCAGGTCATTGTATCATGTTTCGGTAATATGAGTCTACTCAAGTTATTACAGGATGTGCAGGTCGTGTCATGTCATACGTGGATCGTCCAGGGCTGTCGGGTGAGCGAGAGGGGTGTCAAGGTGTAGGGGAGGACCTTTGTCGTGGTTGAGCTGCTGCTGCCTGGTAAGAATCTGCTCAGCTCTTTACCTTGTCCATCGTAGGTGGCAGGAGGAAAAGACCCGTGGAGGGGAGAGAGGCAGTGCGATGTTGGCGATGAGGGGAAAGTGAATGGTAGGGATGTGTTACAGGGGACGAAAGGCGTGTCCAAAGTATAACAGTTGATAGTAACAGACGTAAGGGAGATTTTTACGTAAACAAGTCAAGTGAACACAGATACGTAGGGAGTAGGAATGTAAGCAGTGTATAAGAAGGAAAAGATCAGACGAGAAATGTGTGCCCTAGAGTCAGATGTGGCTAATAAGATTCCGGAGGAAAGGACTCACGTGATGATATTGCTGGAAATTCTGGGGGCTGAAGGGTTCTTGGAAAGCCAACTTCAAAGGCAGGAGTCGAGTAGTAAGGCTGGGGAGTAGAAACATGGCCAGGAAAATAAGTAGATCTTTGAGGTGTTGTTTTCCTTGTGCTAGTTAGTAAATGTAGAGTAGATGCAGGAAGGACAGGGATCCTTGGTGTTATATCTCAGTCAGAAGTGTTAAGAAGAATTAGGAACGGCTTATGGAATTCTTTGGACTGTCTTCAAGAGGTTCCGATAAAGGAAACAGGAACATGGAAGGAATTCCTGGGGCTTTCACCCAGTAGCTACTGTACAGTAATGGTAGCAAGAACTGTATAGGGGTTGATTGTTAGTCGTAGTTGTTGTAAAGTAAGGAGGTAGGGTCTGCTGTGTATTGTATGGGTATATATTACTTCTTATCAGTTGAAGAGGAATTAGAAAATGGAAATAAGTTGAGATTGTTAGGCTTCTCTCACTAACTACCGGGTGTGAGAGAGGCAGGAACTGTCTGGGGTTTCTTGAAGTTTTCAGAAGAAAAACCTTCTGAGTATGATGAACTTCAGGAATTCCCGAGGCTCCTCTGCTGGTGTGTTGGAGTTGAGCCCTGTGTGCACATGTGTCTGGGGATTTGATGATGGAGTCATTAAGACGAGGAAATACTGTTGTGTGTGCAGTCTTGCTGTACAGCTGCCGTACACTGACGAGGGTTTCAGGATTGAGAGGGGGCAGAGTAGATAATCATAGGGTTGGTTCCCTCAGTGAGTGTTATCACGAGAGGAGGTCGTCACAACCAAGGCTTGCTCATGAGGTGGTAAGGTCTGGTTAAGACCTTCTGGGAAGCTCGGTTACACCCCGGGGCTGCTCTTGGGGAAGCAACCTGCGTATTCCAGGTAGTGGTGTCTGGTTAAGACATTCTGGGAACCTCGATTTACAGCTGACAGGCAGCTCAATAACCGTCCTGCTTACCTTGGCGTTGTGCTGCAATATTTCCTGGAAAAAATTGAAGGTTCAAGAGGTGTTCCTGGATAATATTGTCTTTTCTTCGTAGTTCTTTTGTTGGAAACTTGTTATATTTCATTGTTTAGTTTCTTTTTATTGATGTTTTTATCTTGTCAGCATATTCGTTACTGTTTACCGAAGACAGTCCTTTCAACATATTACTTATGTTCTGCGTATTCAGATAAATCTGATGCATTAGATGAACGTTTGATTGTCAGCTAGAAAACAAAACTGTTAATGTGGCTTTTGGCTCCAGTATAAAACACTACGGGCAGCCCACATTGACCACATAATCATAACCTTGCCACACATCCTTACATCCTTCCTAGTCACAAGATGTATTACACTTTTATACATGGAAAACGTGTCCCCATCTTCCATACAAATGCCCCTACTGGTGTGCATGAGGTTTCACTTGTAGTCAGAGACTAAGACACAGTAGCGCATATATGTGTCCTCATAGGGATCTACGCATCTAGACACGTACATGTGCGTACTGATATGCACCATGACAAAGACACATTCAGGCAGACAACTTTCCTACACACAGGCATTCCTTTAAGCACACACGAACGACCACCATATGATGGCTGGGCCTTTGCATCTGATCCTTTAATGTCAGGTCAGAGTTCTTGCCATCGTACTCAGAAGTCTTGTTGTCGTGCTCAGGAGTCGACACCTCCGCGATCAAGGGTTCAGCCGTCGCACTCATGTCTCAGCTGTTTCACCACCATGGCGGGGAGGGAAAGTGTATGGTAGGGATGTATCATGTAGGACATGGGCGACGAAAGGCGTTTCTCAAGTTCAACATTTGGTAATAAGAGATGTAAGGGAGATTCGTGGGCAATCACGTGAAGTAAGCACGCATACGTGGAAAGTAGGAATGTGCGTATTGTATGAGAAAGTAAAGATGAGACGAAAAAGTGTACACCATATTACTGTATGCATTCTCAATTGTTATTGTGAATACGACATCCATTGCAGGGATTCGTACGCAGTCATTTTAGCCACCTCTTTCATCTGAAGGATGGTTAAATTTGATATTGCAGACACAAAATTTCTAGCTGTATCTCCTCCTGAATCTCACATGTCTTCTACTTGTCATATTTCAATACTGCATTTCAACATTTCAGTAACGTAAACACGTTTGACAACCATTTCGTCCCTTCCGTCCTTGAAACCCCACATAATATACATTACACGTTCTGACTCCATAAAGTCGGAGGTGTTGTATAGATGCTGTAGTTATTTTTCTTCTGAGCAGTACTTCATATATACAGGAGTCTCACTCACCCCAGTATGGAGTTCTGTTCACGTATCTGGGTTTTGATCTTTTGGCTAAAGTAGAATCAAAAGCCTTCCACCTGCTCTAACTTTGACCTTGTCAGCAATCCCTTTTCGTCCATCATGGTGTTGCTTCTTTTCTTTTTCTTTTTTTTTCCTACAGATATTATTTTAGACTGTTCCCGTGAGCTGTGTGCTGGTGCCCAATTCCCTGAGTCTTAGATTTGTGGCATGCTACTTGGCGCTTCTTCCTGTAGTTTCCGCGCAGAGGCAAGCTGCACGAGGATTGGTTGTTAATGTAATATACCGTGTTTCCTGATACAGTGAAGCTGTAGGATCCTCTTTCCCTCATCTTTTCCTGTTTCTATAACCTTTCTATAATACTTCCACCGTTCGGGTTACGCAGGAGCTACACAGCAGCGTCCTGGAGGTCTGACAGCGTCCCCTTATCATAACGCGGTCGGGTCTTTGATTTAGGCCAGTGTGCGACTAGGCTTGCACCTCAGTTGGTGGGAGTGGCGCCCTCCATATAAGGCCACCGATGTCGTGCTTGACCCCACCTTGCTCCTCATATATCTCGTATTCCGTCTCCCTCACTACCTCTTCTTGCGTATCTCATACCTTCTCTACCACCTCTTGCCTCCTGTTGCCAGTTCTCGCTTTACTGCATTATGTAAGTCACACTTGTAACTGTGAGCGTTTTCTCTGTGTCTCATTAATTTCCCTACAATATTCCTGATTTCCCTTCTGTATTGAGACCGCCCTTCTCTCTCCTGCCCTCCGCGATGCCGTTCGACATATTTCATATTTCTTTCTCAGGAAAAGACCAGATGTAATGACATTTTCACGGGGCAGCTCAGACGGACGGTAAGGTAAGTCCTGGTTCGCTCAAGACATATGTATGGCTCGTCATTAGCCAGAGTGAAGGAGGAATGCATGAGGCGGGCTGAGTCACGTCTCCGTCAGGCGGGGAAGCAGCCATTGATTCGTCAGGAGTGCGAAGCTCATAAATTTAAGTTGAAATTAAATTCTTTACCGTGTTATCACGTTTGGGGGAGACCGTGTCGTGTCCGGTTTCTTTTGCTCGAGTGTGAACTCCCTGGCGAGGAAAACCTTGAATACGCGCTGAAAACATGAACTACAGTATAGGGCGGTCAAGGGCACTGTGAGGGTCGATGGTGGAGGCAGAGGAGTGCCGGGAACCGACTAATGAGGGGTTGTGGTGCCAGGTGTGCAACCAAAGAGCCATTCATCTCGGTGATGAATGGGTTTATGGTGGAGCGAGGGGGGCTGCCAATCGGGGCTCGGGTTCCATTCTCCGGGTGAGATGTAGACGGGTAGTGGCTCTCTCGAGGTGCCCGGCCGTGTGGACCGCAGCCACCCGCCTCACATGTCACTCTAGCTATTTAATTTTTCTTTTTAACTTGGCTGCGTCGTATGTTGTTAGTAGCAGCCCTCATTATGTTCCCTCAGATTCTGTACTTATCCATATTCAGCTTGGGTCTGTTGCTCTCCAGAATTGGCTGGAATGCTAACTGCCTCACATTATGTAACCACATGAGTATCAACGATAACATAAGTCGTTCTTAATGTTATTTTTTCTCAGTTAGCTAGTCGTGTGGTGTTGGAGGTTGTGAGCACTCCACTGCAACCAGCTGTCTCAACATTCTTCAGGGGCTGGTGGTGGCCCCCCGCTAGTAATGAGGGGCGGAGCTTATGAATATCCATATTCCAGGAAGCGCCAAGGTCGTCATTTTAAATCCGATATGGTGCAGTGGCTGCATGTTCCTGACTGTAGATAATCTGGGCGTCCAGGGTGGAGGAACCTCTGCCGGTGGGAGCGCAGCGAAATGAAATAATGACAAGGTGGTTGTTGAGGTGATGGTCCCAGGTGGCCGCTCGGACCCTGCCCCTGGCCAAGGTAATGATCCACCTCCAGGATTAGCCGGCCAGTGGATATTTTGGGAGCTCAGTCCTTACCATTGCTCCACCCGGATGAGTGGGGAGCCGGCTCTGAAAGGGGAAGGTAGTTAGTTCTGGTAGTTAATACATGCTATAACCATCGTGAGGTGAGGGTACAGAGCTGGATCCATGTATACAATACGTTGCTTTCCTCCGAATACCATCATTATGTTTCTGCGGCTGGATCTTTTGCTACTCATTCTCTATCCTCTCCTCACACTCGCTTGACGTAATAATATCCCTCCACTTCGTCTATACCCAGGTATGCATTCTTTTGGTTGACTTCACTTTTTTATGCAAATTGTATTTATTTTCAAGCAGTATGAAGTATGTTTTATAATGTCTCGTTAGTGGAGAGCAACACCCAACACTGCTTGACTAACACTCACTGTTAATACTGGAACAGAAGAAGTGTGTGTAATAATACTGGATCTCCAAAGATGTATGTAGTAATTCTGGAACATTAGAGATGTGGGCAGTAACACCACAATACTATAGGTGTGGGCAGCGATATTAAAACACTTTTAAAGGTGTTGGTAATAATACCACAACACTAGAGGTGTGGGCAGTTAACCGGATTACTGGAGGTGTGGGTAGTGATACCAGAACGCTAGAGATGTGGGTAGTAATATCAGAACACTAGAAGTGTAGACAGTGATACCAGAGTAAAGGGGAGTCCCCTAAGTGGATAGATTATCTCAGTAGAGGGGAACAAAGGACACTTGCCAAAGGAGCCGTCTCCAGATGGGTGGAGGCCGCCAGTGGAGTGCAGTAGGGTTCGGTTCTTGGACCATTGACCAGGAGTTCACGTTGATCTAAGGGAATGACGTGGCTGAACATATGGACTCCTGCCTGAAAATGACTGTCGATGATGCGATGGTCAAGGTGGGAACTGAGAAGCGAGCAGGAACACATGTGCTTACAAGGGCACCTAGACAACCCCAAAGTTGGTCTGGAACACGGTTGATTGCATTCAACTCATGATGCGCATTTTGTTACTGCTTCCTACCGTTTCTGTGTGGATTCCTGTCAGTCGAGGATTGGGTGTTATGATGCTTCCCCCATCCCTCGGACAGCAAACCTGTGGAATTTTCCTCCTTCTTTCATCTTTCCATCTTCATATAACCTTCCATCCTTCAATCGTCAGGTCTACCATCCCTTTCGGAACCCTGATTAATTTCTACTTTCTTTTCCTTTTATTTCGTTCTTTCACCAAAGAATGTCTATATTAGGGCATGTTTTGCCCGTGTCATGTGGGTCACTATAGAAAAAAATATGGAAATGAGGATGGGAAAAGGAAAAGACGTCAGTATGATTATTATTTAGCAGGAAATAAGCTTCGGCATTGTATGTGTGAGAAGGACTTGGGACTCATCATCCCCACCCTGTCACCAGAGTACCACTTTAAGAGAACAGCAAAGAAGACAAGCTTTTTTCTGGCAATTATCAAGGAAGGTTTCAAGTTTATTAATAAGGAAATATGTACCAAGCTGTTTATACATAAAGCCAAAACTAAAATATGTTATTCAGGTTTGATTATTTCGCCGAAAGAAACAGAAAGAGCAAATAGAGAAGGTTCGGAGGAAGGGGACAAAGATGGTACCAGAATTAAGAGAGATGAGATACAGGGAAAGGCTGAAGGCTTTGAATTTGCCCACGTTGGAAGAGAGACAAGTGAGGGGTGACCTGATCGTAACCTTTATAAGTTTTTAAACCAGATGGACGACGTGGACAGTTAACAGTTCTTATGAAGATGTAAGGATAGAGCAACCAAAGGACATACGAAACTGAGAAAGGAACTTTTTGAAAAAGATATAAAGAAATATTTTTATAGTATAAGAGTGGTGGATGAATGGAATGATTAAGGATATGGTTACTGCAGACAGGAAACATAAAGTTAAAAAGTTTTTTGATAAGGGATGTTCAAGAGATGGGGCCCGACAAGTGTAAAATTCCCTCCTCCCACATTACAAATAGGTAATTACATACACATGTATTGGAACCATTATATAAGTAGATATTCTGCAAAATCAAATAATGTATTGCGAGCAACATACAGGTTTTAGTCTTTAGCTAATATGTCGGGCAATGTACATGGTTATGTCAGCAGCACGAGTTGGTGCCGCAGCTCATGCATTGTCTGTGATGACTCGGCTGTGGTGGGTCGTTATATGGTGTACAGTGTATGCAGTGTTCATGTTCACTATAACTCTGACTCACTTAAAGAGACTAACACTGAAACACCGAACTACCTTTTATCATTGCAAATTATGCCCGTGTGGTAAATTGGCATGTTGTGAAATAATTTGTGAATTTATGGACAGAAATAATGATTTTTCCATAAATAGCCGTCGTAAGTGATAAATTATATTATCTGATTGCAGCGTGGACTAGTGTTATGGTAATAGCACAGCAAATTGCGCTGGGGCAGAATTGTTCTTTGACTCGCGTGTCAGCGTTCCATTCCATCAGTCTCGTGAATAAAGGAAGGCGTCTGGTGTGTCCGGCGGTCACTAGCGCGGGTTTACAGGCAGATCCGACGCCAGCACCTGCAGCGCCTCACTGCTATGTACCCTGGAAAGGAAACCATCGATAAAGTTGGTTTTCCTTTATCCTTCTTTTTTTTTCAAGTATAATTTAATTATTGTTAGCGAGCGGTAAAGGTCCTAAGAAATTAGCAGTCAGTAGCAGATCTCTCGTCAATCACTGACAACATAGTCGACAGATCCCCAAAAGTTCGCGTTCCATGATCTAGCTGGATTCTTCACTTATGGCATTCCTTTAAGATTTCGGGACCTGACAAGGTACACCAGGACTACTTTATTTTTTTTCGTATATCTGGACTTACTATCAAATTGCATTCACAGTACATAAACCGCCGTTCAGGCGTTTTTGGCTTCTGAGTGAGCGATTTTATGTAAAACCCGAAGTATTTCAGGTATTCCGTATCGTTCATGAGAGTGGCGCGACATACGTAAAGTAAAGGTCTCTCTGAAGGTCACTAAGACAGCTGGAATGTAATGAGGCATTGAAGAGTAGGCGGCACATGTATTATTAATGAATGTGTTGGTAAGATGAGGTAGAAAAGAAGTGCAGCTGAATATATATTTCTCTACCTTAGCTTGTATTGTAACCTGTACCCTACTTTCGCTTGTGAACAGTACCATAGCCTTCCTTGTAATCTGTACCCTACTTTCGATTGGAAACATTGCCATTGTTTTCCTTGTAAAGTGCACCCAAATTTCGTTTGTGAACAGTACTATAGCTTTCCTTGTAGACTGTACCCTTCTTTCGCTTGTAAGAAGCACCATTATTCTGTCTGTAAAGGTATCTTAGTTTTGCTTGTAAACTGTATTGTATTTAGTAAATTGTTCTAGATTTGCTTGTAAACTGTACCCTCCCTTTGCTTGTTTTTGTACAGTAACTTTGCTTATAAAGTGCATCCTGACTTTGCTTGTAAACTGTACCCAAGTTTTACTTGTGATCTGTACCTTATCCCCTTGTAGATGGTACCCTTGCTTTGGCTGTAAAACTGTACCTTAACTTTACTTGTAAACCTCACCCGAGCTTTGCCTGTAAAGGGTACCCTAGCTTTGCTTGTAAATTGTACCTTAGCATTGCAAACTACACTTTTTTGCTTGTAAATAGTCCCCTAGCTTTGCTTGAAAACGGCATTCCAGTTTTGTTAGTGAACTGTACCATAGCTTTACTTTTAAACTGTGCTCTTTACTTTTCTTGTATACTTTATCTTAGCTTTTTGCTTGTAAAATACTCTAGCTCTGCTTGTAAACGATACCTTAGTTATGCTTGTAAATTACTTTAGTTTCCTTGTAAACTTTACTAATGCTTGTTGACTATGCTCCAGCTTTGTCTATAAGAAGTACTCCAGCTGTCCATTTAAACTGAACACTAGCTTTGCTCTTTACATGCTCGTGGTTTGCTTGTAACCTGTGCCGTGTTTTTCCTTGTAAACTGATAATTCTTCGTGTTAACTGTACCTTAGCTTTGCATGTATTCTGTACTCAAGCTTTGCCTGTAAACAGCACCCTAACTTTGCTGTGACGTGTACCTTCGCTTTGTAAACTGTACACTATCTTTGCTTGTGAAATGTTCCCTTGAGTTGCATGTAAACTGTACTCAGCTTGCTTGTAAACTACTCAAGCTTTACCTGTAAACTGTACCTTAGCTTTGACCATTAACTGCTCATGGTACCCTAGCTTCGCCTTTGAACTGTATCCCAGCTTTTTTTGTAAACTGTATTCAAGCTTTGCATGTACTGCAAACTTTAAGTTTTTCTTGTAAAATGTACCCTAGTTATTTGTGAACTGTTTTTTAGCTATGCCTTTGTGTGTAAACTGTACCTTAGCTTTGCATGTAAACAACTCAAGATTTGCTTGTAAACTATATCCTATCTTTTCTTTAGACTGTGTTATATTTGCTTGTAGAGTATCCTCTATTTTTGCTTGTAGACTGTATCTGACTTTGCGTTTAGATTATGCTCAAGCTTTGCTTCTAAACTGTACTCATCTTTCAGTGTCATGTCTACTTTATAGAAACGGTGTTCAAGCTTTGCTTGTAAATTGTGCCTTATCTTTGCCTGTGAATTGTCTTTGAGTTTTGCTTGTATATTGTCCTTTAGCTTCGCTCGTAAAGCGTACCGTAATATTTCTGTAAATTGTTTCTTGTGTTTGCTTATAAGGTGCTTGGTGATGGTTACACATATATATGGAGGTGTAGCATGCAGAATGTGTGTCATACTCTTAAAGTGTTGCAGTCGTCTCCTGGAATCTTGCGGAGAATATGACCAATCTCTTGTACGCAGTTTAGAAGCAGTGAAAACAATGCCACAAGAAAGAGTTAGTGTGCATATTGCACGAGTACTGGCCGCGTTTTTAATCTTTTGATTAACCATTACTGGTGTCAGCGTGTGTTTCTAATCACAGTATTTCATGTACTAGACGGGTATGGACGCGACCCACGGTACCCTAGTGTGGTGTGTGCTGCCCTGAGCCGGGGAGACGCAACTCAGACCAGGATGAGCACACGGCCCTCATGCAGACGCATTCTGCCCCCGCATGGTGGCCTACCAGGAACTTCCAGTGTGACGCAAGACATTGATTTGTATGGTGTGGCTGATGGTCGGGTCTGGGTCCCGTGGTGGGTGCAGCGAAAGGGAATTATTATTTATTACTTTGATTTTTAAAGATCAAAATAATAATGTTTGGAGTTAACGAATGAGGAAATCCAAGTGACGGCGAGGATTAAGAATTATTAGATTTGACAGACTGTTGACCAGAAAATACCTGGCCTTATACCCCGACACGTGTTACTACACATTCCTTAAATATTTTAACGTCACCACCAGCGGGAAGTGTCATGTGTGGCTTGGTAGGAAGGCAGTAGTGGAGTGGTGGTCCCACCTCACCAGTCCTGTCCGTGTCCCGAGTACATCCTCGGGTCAAAAACCGACCAGTAACCTCTTCCTCACTCAACGCCTGGTTAACGTTGCAGACTAATGTGAGGCCAAACCTGGAAGCCATTAGTGGTACTGAAGTGGCTGTTGTTCAGCAGGACCGGTAGACCCCGGTAAACGCGAAGACTTCTGGACTAATTCTCTGTGTTTTTCTGCTGTCATTAATTAGGTGCACTTGCGCTTAATGAATACAAACACAACTTTATGGTTCAGATTGTTAATAGTGAATGTGAAGGTAGATTCTACAATAAATAGAAAGAAATTCCTGAACACACACACACACACACACACACACACACACACACACACACACACACACACACACACACACACACACACAC
>JAUUDW010629027.1:0-11365 GCA_032361385.1 Panulirus guttatus
GTGTGTGTGTGTGTGTGTGTGTGTGTGTGTGTGTGTGTGTGTGTGCGTGCGTGTGTGTGTGTGTGTGTGTGTGTGTGTGTGCTCTCAGATTACGCGAGGAAATGAAGAAGACTGGCCTTCTTTCTTGTGGAAAAGGGTATTTCTAATTCTTACAAGTAGACATCCTTCAGTTACAAGATTGGAATACTAAAAAAGAAAAAAAGAGAAGGTAGATGAGGACGGTACATCGTATGGAAATCCGATCTCAGTCAGATACTTAGATCATAAAGATGAAGATAGTCAAGTACTGAACATTCTTACGATACGTACATATATCGCGCAGTAGAGGGCAATGGGGAGGGCACCTGGGACATGCCCCTAGACTCGCAGAAGAGACTGTAGTCGGCGCAGCGGCAGACGGGTGGTGGAGAGACCAGCTCTGTGGGAGAGAAAACTCACCATCTACAGAATGAAAAAAAGATAATACATGAAAAAATAAACTATAGAAATAAATTACACCATTTCTCACACACATTGTGAGTTTAGGGTATTTGTACAGAGGCAAAAAACGCTGCTGCTTTAGGAGCCAATTAAAGAATTACTTAATATGCCAATAACCGCTTTTACTTCTCTCTGTTGAATAGATTTACTGGCGCACCTTCAAGACCGTGTTTGCCCGTATAAAAGATGTATAGCTTATAGTCATTACCATGATGAAGCCCTAGGTGAATTTATATGTTAGCCTTGACAGTTACTGCCTATGAAAACTACAACTGTGCAATCTATAAACATCCCTTGGACTTTGCGGAGGGAAGGCTTCATAGGGACACGACAAGGGCTGAAAACCAACACGCGTCAACTTCATGAAAAACACAGTTGTAACGTAGATATATAGTGATCAGAACTTACTACACTTTCCACGCCTCTTCTCCGAGTCCTCGTCGGGTCTCTTGCGGTACAGCATGTCCACGAAGTCATCGGCGTGGTGGTCAGCTGTTGGGAGGAGCATGAAAATGCATTATCAACAATAGAAGCCAGAAATGGAAAAAAAGAAAAATTATGCTTATGTTATCTTCATACATACCCAACACAAAGAGAGACGTTGGAATCAGTATAGCAATATGGAAGCAGTCATTTGTGTAATCTAATGATGTTGAATAGATAATAGCTAATTGTTTATAAACACACACACACAGACACACATATAAGAGTTAAGACACGGTAAATATGTACCAGGTTATGCGATGTTTCCCCGTACCGTTTATTCAACCACAGACGACGTGACTGATCGACAGCGTAGCAGCGCCGGGGGATAATCCCGAGGCTCGCTAATTACTCCCGATTTCCATATCATCATCTTCCTGACCTCCTTCTCCTCCTCCTCCTCGTGACCGCGCTACCAAAAACTCTCCTATGAAACCCCCTCCTACACAGATCCTTCAACTCCTACAAAAAAATATCTCTTACATCATCAATCAATAAAAGGTTTTCATACCTTTACGTTCCAGCTGCATAACTCAGGCGAGAAATACCTCTAGCGTAGAATAAAGCCAAGCTTCGTTTCCCTTTGGTAAGAGAACTAGGTCGCGTGGCAATCAAAACCTCCTCGACGTCAATATTTGCACGTTATGATTGCCGAAGGGGAATTTTACACTCCCTGTTCTACGCTGCTGGCTGACAACACCTCATTTCACGATGGTATTCTTATCGCTGAATATGAAGGAATACAAATGACATTCAAACAGCAAGAGACAAATGAGGGCCTTACTTGCTGCACCATTCCCAGGTTCCTTTGTAAAATGATTCGCTGTGCTGATTGAGATAAAGGTGTTTATCCTCCACTCGAGACTGGTTGATAAACTGGTACTTGGGTTAGCTAACTGGGGCCTTGTGTGTGTATGTGTGTGTGTGTGTGTGTGTGTGTGTGTGTGTGTGTGTGTGTGTGTGTGTGTGTGTACAGGAGAGAAACAATAAAGGAAAAACAAGGTATATATACTAGGCAAAGACACGAGGCAACACGAGTCTAAAACTCTATCCCCTTAACACAAACAATAATCTTACACAGTAATCACACAAAGTAGGTTGGTTGCTTGGGGCTTGAGCTTATCGTCTGCTAGGGTCATTATGGCCGTTAACATCAGACTGCTACTACTACATCCAATGAGCGAAAAAGCTCCAACACCTTCGGGTTTCAAGGATAATAATCCTAAGAGAATATATACTTACTAAGACGCATGTGGCGCTTTGCAGGATACGTGGTGGAGACGGTAAGGAGAAAGGATGAATGTAATAAATCAGTAGAGGAAATACGTACAGTCTCCCAAAAATGTACCTGCCCCTCGTTTGTGAAGTTTCTGATAATCTCCAGCAGGTTGACCGAGATTAACACCTGACTTTGCTGCCACCTTGATGCAGCTGTAAACTGTATCAGGGTGGCAGTGTTAATCTCGGTCGGCCAGTTGTAGATTATTATAAACTTCAGGCCCGGAGGGCCGATGCTTTTTTGGTAAGACTGTACATAGGAAGTAGAAAGACTAGTACAAGCATCAGTAAAACGTACCTCATATATATATATACATGAAATACAAACGCGTACATAATAGGCAAGAATTATTCACATGAAATACACCAATGCTGAAAGCCAAGTGCAACGCCAATGGACATAAATTTCGAGAGCTGTCGTTTGGAAAAAAACACATCATTGGACGACTAGACGCATGATTGAAAATAAAAAAAAAGGTAATAGTATTCATTACATTTGTGATTTGATAAAAAAAAAATAATTGTTTCAGTGGAAAGGGATTATTCAGCAACAGTTGGCATTTAATGACTGTGAAAAATAATAAGGGTTCATGATTCATTATGGATTAAATCTGAGCAGGGATTGCATATCACTGTTAATGATCATGTAGATATTGAAATAAAGTATAGTTACATCCAAATGAAGCCAAGTGAACAATGCTATTATCCTTCAGGGGTTCAGAACCTAACTTCAAAAGTCGTACTATCAAAAGTAACTGATATCAGAGTTGAATACACTATGAAATTCATTTTACTGACAGAACGCTGGCTAGAAATACTCAAAAGACAATTTTTCCGCCACTATAAATCAGTCTCTTACTTCTGTTTTTTTTCTTTTTTCTTTCTTTGCCACTGTCAGTATTTTGAAAGAAGTGATTCTCGGGGTACTGTCGCCGCTGACAAAAATATTCAATGTATCATTACAAGAGGCAAAATGAACCAAGCACTGGAAGCTGATATATATATATATAGTAATCACACACATGAATATTTACGTACGTATATGACACACATTAAGAGGTATCTATTTCCAAGTTTTAATCTTCTTTCGTACTGCCATTCCAGAGCTAAAGCTCCGCTATAGCGATCAAATCTATTCGCGTTCCCTCTGCACAGAATTTATATAATGAAATCCCGCCATGTAAGCTCTCTCTTTCTCTCTCTCTCTATCTATCTATCTATCTCTCTCTCTCCTCTCTCTCTCTCCCTACTTACTGCAGTTCCGTTCGTCGCTCCGGTCTAGGCAGTCGAAGTAACGGTCGCAGATGAACCTCCGCTCCACACACCTGTCATCTGAGTCGCAGGGGAACCATCCCGGCTCGCACACGATGCCCCTTCCACCTGCCGGGAGAGGAGAAGGGATTATGCCAACGCGCTGCTGAGTTCACTTACAGCGGGTGCCGGCGGATGTTAATCAAGTGCCAGTGTCAGGTGCTTAACTTTTAATAAGTTCTGTCGGTGGATGTTACTGGAAGTAAAGTGTCAGTGTTCCGTGCCAAAAAAAAGTACGAAGCTAGTAGTTGATGACAGTGTTAAGGGAGATGGTATTTCACTGCCAGAGGGAGAGAGAAGGTGTTAGATGTCTCTCACTGTTAGGAATGAATGTTATACTGTTAATGTCTGAGTTAAATATTCGTTGAGATGCGTATATCAAACACAGTATTCATTACAGTTTTATTTTGAGCTTAATGTCGCATGCTGCTGCTGTGTCTTCCTCTGAATTTCATAATTGTAAGAGCCTTTCATCTCTTTTTAATCAGCCTCATGATACACATAACATTATCAGCCAATAGACAGCTCCGGAAAATACTTTCAGAACTTGATCAGTTCGAAACAGCCTCAAGCGAGCTAGCTTTTTACTGTCCGCGAACTATTCGCTTAGAATACAATATAGCTTTATATCAAGCCATCGTCTGAACGAAACAGGTTGACAAACTGTACGTACATAATTGTGTCATCTGAACTAGTTTGGAATTTATCAGCGAGGAAAAATAGTGCAAACTGAAGTCATTGAAGCTACGAGACTTCGGAACTCTGAAGCTTCGACGATGCAAACCTTCCGGGAATTTCAGAAATTGCTTTCTCATAATACAGAATATTTCTTCAAAGCATAAATGAATGCAAGTTACTCTCTAATAGAATAGTTATATCTCAAATACAAAGACAGTTTGATGATATTTGACAAAAGTGAGAAAAATGTTTTATTATGTCGGCATAAGCCTGTCTCCATAACCCATGAACTATTTTTCGTTCCATTGGGGAAATGAATCGCTCTTCAAGTAGTCACTTCACGCTGACTGTGAACTGTGTGCTCTGTTGTGTAAGTGCCTTGGGACAAACCAATCTTTCTTTTTTTCCCGTACGTGGCGCTATCTTCGCCGGAGAGTTTATACGCCTGTCTCCCTAAGATCAGTTAAAGCACTGTGGCCATAAATCTTAAAACAGTGTTTTAACTGTATTACAATGGAACTACAGGAGTAAGGGACAGACATTGATGAAGGAAAAGAGAAAAAAAAAGCTGTGAATATATAAAGCCTACAGATCCTCACTCGCTTCGGAGGTAATTCACTTCATGATGAACATAACTTTACGCTTTACGGACATTAACAGAAAACTACAGCTCTCGCGAGTTTAGGAGAGGTGCTATTCAAGCGAGCTTTGGCTTACACTGTTTGCAGAGTCCTCGAGATAGGTTCGTTGGTTCGATTCTCATTTCCAAAGCAATAAAAAGAAGCGGTGAACTACGACCTTGCTTTGATTATTTCTTTTCTTCCGAAATTGCTGAATTCCTTTGGGGGACGTTTTCGGGAATTCAGATAGAGGGCTATATGGCGACTTGATTATTTTTGGTGAAACTCTTTGGAGCCGACGCTTTCGCAATCAACTTCTCAGCATATACTTGCAGTAGACGGGGCAGGATGGAACTTAACTAGATGATTTCTAAGAGGAAGTCATGTGTACCACAAGATTTTGAGGCATGAAGATGGACATTTGGAAATCCAGTCAAACAAATATTACCTTGGCGCTTCAGCAGAGATGTACGAGATTACTTAGAAGAAAAAATATAATTTTGTGTAAAGTGCGGAATACATTATCAGCCGCCTACAGAAACATGGAAAGCTATGCGTTTGGCATTTTTTTCATAACTGAATCTATTTCCCTGTCTGGGCAAGGTTTCTGCAAGCAGGAACTCCATAGAATATAAAGACAAAGAGTCCGAATGAAAGACGCGGGTCGACACAGTCCCGCTTGAAACTGAAAACAACAGTTTACTCTTCAAACATGAAAGACTTTCCAGAGAAACTAGAGTCGCATAAACAATTAATGAGTTAGGATTTATTCATATATGTCCCGTAGGTTGCAGGCCAGTCGACCCGACAAACTACCCAACCAACCCTTCCGGAGAAAGCCCGCATGAGAGAAGCCGGGCCTTCGCCTCTGCCTGAGATTTCTTGGGACGAGTTTGCTTCTGACAGGAGCAGAAGACTCTAACATGGTGAAGATTAGCGAGGTGTGGATGCCGCCGAAGCGCCTGGAGTGGATCGCTAGGATTGGGTATTTCGGGTTTGAATCATCCTCCGCCGGCTCTTTCACATACACCACCGAGCCAGCGGTGGAGTGTACGTAATATTGAAGATCTCATGAGATATTACCAAACCTTCGTTGAATGATAATCTTGTGGTTTCCATTATCGTCATTAGTTATGTTTGTAGCCAATAATGTAAGCAGCTGCGTTTATAATGATCTCATAACCTGTTTTTATTGTTTGGATTGCTATAGCAGACATACTTCTGTCGGGTCTCTGTTAACCATTGGCAAGTCCTTACGAATCACGTGATACACACAAAAAAGAAAATGAGGTAAAATAGCTGTGAGTGCCAGTAGTAGTATCGGTACATCCAAAGATGAAAACCATTTTGAAGTGAAATAATTAGTGTGGATGAAATGAGGCTAATTCTTGTATCCATAACCTCTTGAGGTTTTCGGTGTTGAGTTAACTGCAGCGTTCCTCGATTTCAGCTAAAGATGCATAGGCTTCAGTTACAGATTGGGTTCAGAACGCAACACCCTCGAAAGACAGGTTACTGGTGTCAAGTGAAGGGTAGTTAGTAAGGCTGTGATATGTTGAGTTATCAAGAACAATAACATCCCCTTTCAAACGCAAATGAAAAAAAAATACTAGGCCAGGGAGTAGAACTTAAAAGTTATCGAAGTGATGGCACATTACGCAGCCACCTCTAACCCTCCCGATACCCATGTTGCCTACCACTTACTAGCTACGAGAGAGAGAGAGAGAGAGAGAGAGAGAGAGAGAGAGCAATTGTGGGGGTCACAGTGTGAAATATAGATGCGTAACTACAATCTCTACATTAAGAGTTTTATGTAGATTAAAATCTTTTGGCTTGCTGGTCATCTAGGGATAGAGTTCCAACCTGAAATGACTTTTCCGGTGACATGATGTCCATATCTATAATGCCTTTTGAAACTTATTGCATATCGAGTCAGATATCGAGTCAGAGAATTCACTGACAACGCTTGAATCAGGGAAATTCGAAAACTGTAAAATAAATATTCCCCACAATGGTTATAAAACTTCCCTAACAAGACTCATGTTTCTTTGTTCGACTTTTAGCAAAAAATTCATTTTCAACTGGGCTGGAAGTTACCCGCGTCAGATGCAATATTCATCCAGCCTCAAATATCGCCAGATTGTGAATATTGCAGTCTGCCCTCCCCTCTGCAGCTGATATTTTGCCGCAGTTGTACGAGTCAAAGCGGTTCATTCACATCTCGCCTTATTCATCATGGCTGAAGCTGGACGAGCCTAGTCAGTATCTAGCTAGCTTTAGGTATCTCTCAGTCATTCATAAAAGTTCCACCGTTTTTTGTTACATATTCTTGACGCCGGCTTCATCTGGAATTGTAGATTTTTTTTGCTTCTTTTCGTTGTATCTGAGTCTAGTTTTTGGCCCAAGTGTCGTTTTTGTATATAAATTTAATTGTATATGTGTTCTTACGGGACACTCGTTGATCTGAGGTGTATAAAACCGATATTTTCCATACCAGAGCGCGTTAAAGGTGATATACCCTCTAGCGAAGAGGAAAATTGTAAAATGAAATATTTTGATTAAAATTATCTGTCTCGATGTCAGCCAGCTTATCGTACTTGAGTTATCGTTGTTTTTCTAGACTTAATGCACATCAACTATCAGGGTAATCAAGGCCGTCAGCGTCAAACTACATCATCCATCAACCCAAAAAGAATCCTTAGAATGTTCTTTAGTTATGAAGAATACTTTTAAGACGACTACATACACTCCCACTGCATATATTTATGGTCCATTGTTTGTGTTCAACCACATCCGCTCTTAGGTTGATTATTACATGAAGGTAATTATCTACACAAGGAAAAAAATACACTGACACAGTGAATCCTAAAATTCTTCTTTCCTCAGTACCTACACTGTACTCCAGGTCATAACAGACAAAAAAAAAAGTCAGCCACATGATGGAGCGAGGAACGTCTTAAAAACCCTTACTGGTAGAAAATGGCCGGTTCCTGATAAATCGTCAGTCCTTACTGAATAATCTCCGTAGTGTAATTTTAGGAGCAACTTGTGAATTAAAGAGAAAAATTCTTACCCATGCTTCACATTCAACATTAAAATAAAATCAGAAATATTAAGAATCCACAACACATGACTTGCCTACAATCCCCATGCCACTGGCTTTATTTATGTTGGCTCAGTCGGAGGGAGGTGGCAGCTGGGAGAGAGAGAGAGAGGCTACAGTAATGAAGTATAGGTCGAGCAAATATGAGGTGAAGTGTTTGAATTACTTTTGGCTGCACGTCTAGAAAGGTCTTCGTCTAGAAACTGTGGGCAGATGAAACAAAGAAATAGTAATTTTACGTGTATCAATCACGGAATCTGTGATGATGCCAAGTTGACATACGAACATTTTTAACCCCCTTTCGACTTAAGCGAATCTTAATATTCAGTGGAATTAAACTTAAAGTATTTGTTAATCTTAGTTCTATAATTCTTCATTACGTTTAAGAACTTCTTTCATTTAATTCCCTAAAATATATATCTTTTAGGTATAGGTACATGGAACTGTATCGTGCATGCATTTCTCAACATCCAAAGCGAACTGGCTGCATGTTGTTCATTCATAACATTTCTCATACCTTTTAAGTCAAGGACGCGAACGCGTGCTGCGAAAACGAAAAGAGGCAGGGAAAAGAAATAACCGTATGGAGAAATCCAATCAATGGTTGAGTTGGAGCACCACTTCAGGCAATGTGGATATCCGAGTGACCAGGTTTACTGTACACATTTCACTGTGATGGAAAACGTTTCTGTTTGTGCTTACCTGAACTCGTCTTCGTGCTTCAAGGGAGGTCTGTTAGTTCCTTTCTAATTACAGTTTTGAGACTTCTGATTGACAACCCACTGTTGTTTTCAACGTCACCTTTACTGAAGTGCAAGTTTGGCTAAAGCATCAGCTCTGTCAGGCTCACGGAGGCCTATATGAGAGGGAATCCATAACAATTTGATTTGAATCCCTTGAACAATAATGTCTGAGTATTTGTCTCTGGCTTTAGAAACTAACATGTTACATTCTGATCTCAGGGTGTTAAGGACAAGTAGTGATGATAAAGAATCACAGAAAATTATACTGTCTGTGGCAGTGATTTCTACTGCTCAAGAGCGATGAGTATGGCTGACAGTTCAATTTGTAGAGTAGATGCCCAGCTGCTTATTCTAACATTTTTCTCTAGTCTGTTACCATTGGGCTGAATCACAAAGGCAGCACTGCCTGCCTTCCCAGCGGCAGTGTCGCGAGAACCCTCAGTATAGATGTACTGGGCTATGTCAGTTTCAGCCTGGAGTTTCTGTATATGTTCCAGAGCACAGGTTTTGGCTATGTGTTGAAGGTGAAGATTATAAGTAATTAGATTCTCAGGTGTATAAGAATTGCCGAGGTTACCGACACAAATCAATCACAAATCATCAAGTGACCAGTGTAACACGATAAAGATTGCTACCAAGTTTAGCATTCAATACAAGACACAAAACTAGGTCGTAAAGATCATTCAAAAGGGCTTATAGAGATAGACCTGAAAAATCTTCAGAAATGAACCATCGTTTGTCTACCTTGTATCATATTTCTGTTACCTCTAGTCGAGTTCGCTCAAGTCTCTGTCCTCCCTCAGTAACGCCAACTTCTGCACTCTTGGAGAGCCCAACGGTTATCCCTGCGATGTCTTTACCAACTTTTCCCTGGGATGGATGTTGCTCCTCTGCTTGGGGTAACCTTCTGTTGTGCTAAGAATTGCAGAAATCATCTCGGCTGGGATGGAGTCCTGATCCCACCATCCTCTCAACCATTTCCTCCCAAGTTATGCTTTTTTTGATCGCTCTTACTCTGATACCCTGTTGCCATGACACTCTTCCCCTCCTTCGACACCCACTCGGATTTCATCACTGCTCGGAACCACTGCAAAGTCGTTCTTCGCAAGGTCAAGTACTGCTCCTTCGTAGAAAGAAAGTGTATTGATTTAACTGCTTGTTCAACAGACAGTTCTATTTTGCCCCGTAACTAAATATAATACATTGACACCTGTATTTCAACCCCACCGCTTCTCTTCCGACCTGATCAGTCCATAGCTAATCTGCAACAGATAAAAGCCCTTCTTTTTTGGGTACCTTATTTTCCTCTCGCTCAACTCTGGATGATTCAAATTCTAATCCTGCGCCCCTCAACTTCTTCCCACGGAACTTACGCCGTCTCCTATATTTTTCCTGGCGCAGGGTCGTCCCAGGTGCTCTCTCAGCACCAGAAGGATGAGGCTACGCGAGGTTCAGATGGCACACGTCCTCGAGTTCTGAGGGAATGTGTCTCTGAGCAGATAATGCGCCTTCAAGCGGAATCAGATAGGTAAAGACTTTTTCGAAATATCCCAAAATATAGAATTTAAAAATCTAACCCATTTTTTTTTTTTTTTGCTTGAAGTAAGAAACGTTAGTATTTGATCGTTTGTATGTATACCTTTGCAAGACTAAGACTCGTCCTCATGAAACAAATTACTTGTATCAGTAAGAAATCATGAGTGAAAAGATGCAAGTCTCTCTCAAGGTTTTTCCGCCTCGTAGGAAACATAGATTTAAAATGCTTTCACATTTTCAGGCCATTATGTAACATCAGCAAATTTTCGCTTTTCATGAAAGGCAGAATTGCAAAAGAGATGGAGAGAGATTTGTCGAGTCCTAAGTATAAATTTACTGCTGCTTAGATACGACTGGCAATCATATACCACAGTCCAGAATTTCGTAACGATTTACGCTTCGCATTGTTTTTCTTTTTCCTTTAATTCTGACATTCATGTTGAGGGTAGAAACAAATATGGTTGTATGAGGACCCACAACGAGAATCACAGTTACGTCAGATTTCCAATCTGATAATCACTTACGTAAATATCCGATCAGTTCGTTTACATGGGATGCTCTAAGTGCACAGAGAGTTAAGGGGGATTAAGAAATCATTCATCAGCTTTGGTAGAGCTTTTGCAAAAACTGAAATCTCTTAGATTACGAGGTTAACATCCTTATAGATATTCTATATTAATACGAAAAATGAAAAATGATTACCGACCTTTTTTCCTGTTGCTTCACTAGAAGTGATGGATCATAATTTGAGGGATATGAAAGTCAAGTTCATATGTGCAAATCGCTCTTGAACGAAAAAAAAGTCTTACGCAACTTCATCAGTACCTTATGAGTTCGGGGTAAATGTCATCAATATGTTTTTCACCTGATGAGTGAGTGAAGAGACTTTCCTTTACTAAAAAGGCTTAATTGACTTCATCCTTTCTTACGTCAACTACGTTCCGATGCCTTTGATTCACCTCTTCAATTTGGATATGATTTTGAATGGAGAATGAGGTCCTCTGATGATGCAACACCCTGGCAAGTAAATAGATTTCTTATAACCATTTCGTTATTGGAATCGAATAACGACTATTCATGTTTCTTATTTTCTGAATGGAAGATTCTTGTCGAATGACCTTTGGAGACACCAA
>JAUUDW010629038.1:0-11365 GCA_032361385.1 Panulirus guttatus
TTGGGAGGGGCCAATACACTGTCACCTGAGCCCTCCCTCTCACTGGTGGCAGGGTCACACAGTAAAGTGTAGTCAGATGAGTATCCCGTAAATATGCATGGGTCATGGGAGTGGCCATTACTCTACTACCTGAGCCCTCCCTCTCTAAGGCAGCAGAGTCTTCATCTCCAGATCCATAAATGCTACATATTACCTGTACCATTTTCTTTGACTTCCAAATAAAATCTTTTTGACATTTTCATTTAAATACCTAATTGCTTTTCCTGCTTACACAATGAAGGATCTGGAGCAAACAAACATTGCACTCATCTGCACACTTACTGTCACTATTATTTATCTACAGTCAAACGCCCAGAGACTACCCCATGGTTTACCTTATAACTTCCATAACCAAAATATATTGTCCACAGCCAGTTCCCCAAATACTATTCCATATTTACCTTGACTGCTTTGACCAGAGACTACCATCTACAGCCAAGC
The DNA here is from genome assembly GCA_032361385.1 of Panulirus guttatus. Classification (NCBI taxonomy): domain Eukaryota; kingdom Metazoa; phylum Arthropoda; class Malacostraca; order Decapoda; family Palinuridae; genus Panulirus; species Panulirus guttatus. The sequence continues at coordinate 481 of JAUUDW010629038.1, forward strand.
CTCACAGAATACTATATGGTTTACCTTAACAGTTATGACCAGAGCCTACTAGCCAACGCCAAGCCCCTTGACACTACTCCATGGTTTACCTTAACTTCAGTGAATAGAGTCTACCATGCACAGCCAAAGTCCCACTGATTAATCCATGGTCAACCTTAACTCCTATGACCAAAGCCTACCATCCACAGCCAAACCTCCCAGACACTGCTCCATGGTTTACCTAACTCCTATGACCAGAGCCTACTATCCACAGCCAAAGTCCCACAGATTAGTCCATGGTTTACGTTAACTCCCATGCCCAGAGCCTACCATCCACAGCCAAACCCCTAGACACCACTCCATGGTTTACCTTAACTCCCAAGATCAGAACCTACCATCCACAGCCAAACCCCTAGAGATTACTCCATGGTTTATATTTACAATTACTCTTACTGTTACAGTTACCTTGACTGCTATGATCAAAGCTTATCTTCTGCAACCAAGTCTCCAGACACTACTCAGTGGCTAACCATGATTCCTGCAACCAGAGACTATCATTAACAGCCAAGCCCCCTGAGATTACCCTATGATTTACCCTTACTGCTATCACCAGAGCCTACCATCCACAGCCAAGCCCCCACTGTGTTTGAGAAATTAGCTTACAGCTGTGGCTTATAGCCTGGATTTTTGTGTGCATTGATGACAACTGATGTTAGGGAGTATAATCCAGGGTCATCTTATTTTATTTTGGGAAGCAGCACTGTATGCTGGAGCTGCTCAAGTTTTGCAAGTATTGGAGGCTGGTCCTGTGTTATGCAGATAAGAGTTAGAAATGAATCTCTGAAGCACAGTGGTTTATACCTTTACACCTTGATGGTGAAGCTCACTTTTGAGGGAGGTTTGATATGTTGCAGATTCATCTTGAACCACTTGTGGTAATTACCTCGTGAATCTAGGCTGAAACATGATCTGGGCACTACCTATCCCATTTGTGGGAGTGGTACTTGAGTGTTCTACATTCTTTTGTCTGAGAGCTCATTCTCTAATAGAAATCCAAGAGGTTTGCTACACAAGACCACCATAACCTAAAACAGTGTTGCTTATGTAGATGTGTGTGTGTTTGTGTTCTGTTGGTTTAAAATCAACTTTATTTCCAGCTTCATCACAATGACCGGCTTGTGCTTGCTGGTATCTACTACTTCCGGGTTAGTAACCCAGGAAACAACAAAAATTTAAGCCAAGATTCTTCCAAGAAGATGGATTTCTACTTTACAAAGGAGGAACTATTAAAGGAACAAGAAAGGAGGTATGAGATTAAAGGATTATTTTTCATCTTTGAGGGAACCATATGCTTTGATTTTCTGTTAATCTTTATGAAATTTACTCGGTGTTCCACCTGAAAAATTCACCCAAACTACAGGAAAGCAGACTGACCAGCCTTTACATAGTACTTTTTTTTTTCTTTAAGTTGGAGGCTCCAGTCATGGACACAAGTCCACATCATGGCAGGGCCTTAATTGAAATAGAGAGAGCTTAATGAAATGTAAAGAGAAGAGACAAGGGAAAGCATTTAGTAATTTTGGACAAAGTGAAAAACCTGTCTTTTAAAATGTGTCGGGTCATAATTATTCGGAAAGACATGAGAGGGCAGAAAGTCCTAAACCTTCAAGATGTAGGGAAAGAAACTGTTTTCAAAACAGCCTGCTCTTGAGGTGCCAACTACCTCACAGTAATCATGTAATGCAGCAGCCAGCTTACAGAGTATTGCTTGGTATAGCTAGTGGGAGCAAAAACCAAAGTAATACTGAAACGAGAGGGAAAGCGAACCAGTGTTGCGTCATAGGGCAAGTGGGTCAAATTTTGAAGTTAAATTGGGAGAGCTTATAAATCTGATCATATTTGACTCAACTCTGTCTAGGATGCAGAGCTAGAACCACCTCAGATGTGAGAGCAGTACTTCATACAGTGACGGATCAGTCCTTATTTAAATGGAGCAACTGTTCAGAAGAGAAGAAATTTGTACATCTAAACAGGACTCTCAGTTTCTTACAGGCAGACTTAGTTATTTCTGTAATGTGGGGTTACCAAGATGTGGGGATGTTTTAGTAATACCAGGTATGTTCATTGAGTCAAGAGGCAGAATTACAGAAGGCAAAGGAAATATGAGTTGTGAGGAGCTTTCAGTAGAGAAAGGAGTAGAAACTGGGTCTTTGAGGCATAAAACTTAATCAGATTTTGTCTACCTCACTAAGATATCTTGTTCAAGTCTGAGTTTATTGGGGAAGTTTTTTAAGTTGAGATGCAGATCAAGTGAAAAGAAGTAGCAGAATTGAAGGCTGTGGAGGAATGCAGTGTTGAGTCATCAGCGTAAGAATGCATTTGGTTATCACCGGTCAGCAACTAATTTTCATCACACATGGCTTGTGGTGTATTTGATGTAGTTTTGGACTCTGACTTTGAAAATGCAATACGTTTTCTAGTATCACGTCTACTTTTCATGAGAGATTTGGCACTGCCAAAAGATAAAGCTGAACTTTTAGCATCTCATCTAAAAGAAAAATGTCAACTCAAGAAGGATGTTCGCATAACTTATTTCAGGAAAAGGAGGTAGATTCTTACTTCTCATTTTTCCATGTATGTATTCCTCTGTTTTTGCAAAAACATTAATGCATTATTCCAGTGCTTATCCCAAGAGCATGATCCCTCTCAGTGGCACTTGTTCATTGACTCATCTAAGAGAAGTATTAAAGGGGTGCTGCTCCATAATGGGAACAAGAAACCCTCCATTTCTGTAGGGCATTCATTGCACATGAAAGAATGTTATGAGAACATGCAGGCACTCCTAGATGCCATAAAGTTCAAAAATTACAACTGGAAAATATGTGGGGACTTGAGAGTGATCAGCATGCTAATGGGAATGCAGTCAGGATTCATGAATTACTGCTGTTTTTATGCTGCTGGAATAGTTGAGCAAGTTTCAGGCACTTTATGGAGTTGGACTGGCCTCAATGAAAATCATATGAGCCAGGAATTTTGAGTTTCCAGGATGAGCCTCTGGTTGATTCACAAAATGTTTTTCCTCCACTCCGCATAAAGTTTGGCCTCGTAAAGCAATTTGTGAAAACACTAGCCAAGAGAAACTCGAAAGGATTTGAGTATGTGTTGGAAAAATTTCTGAAGATTGCTGAGGCCAAGTTGAAAAAAGGCATCATTGGTCTGCAGATAAAGGAACTCCTGAAAGACCACAGTTTCAGCACACATTTTGATGACTTGGAGCTAGAGGCCTGGAACTCTTTCGGTTGGCTCTGTGAAAATTTCTTGGGAAACATAAGATCTCCGGATTTTCAAGGGAGCATGGAAAGACTTCTGAAATCCCATGCAGCTATGGGATGTAGGATGTCACTGAAAGTGCATTTCCTCCATTCACATCAGGATGTTTTTATGAAGAACCTAGGAGCGCTGTCTGACGAACAAGGATAGCACTTCCATCAGGACATCAGCATGATGGAGCATTGATACCAAGGTTTCTGGAATGAAAGAATGCTTGCAGATTACTGCTGGAAGTAATACTGGGATGAACCTGAGTCGGAGCACCATAGGAGGTCCAAGGCTCATTGCTTTTAGCTTGTGAGGAGCACCATGGAAGATTAAAAGCTCACCATTTTTAGCTTGTCCTTCTGGATAGTATCTTCTTTGTATACCCTCTACCAAAAATACTGAATTTCTGCAATAAAATGTCTGAACTGGTACAAATTTTATCATTTTACCTTCACCCATGCATCATGTAGCTGCAGTTGAAATGAAAAAGTATGTATCAGTAGCAAGAAAATGATACGTGTTGTATTGAAACAGACTAAAAATTCATAATCTGCATTGAAAATAGGTCTAGAAAAGCTGCACTGCATCCTTAATGAGAAAAAGAGTTCAGTTTTGTTGATCAGTGTCATTAATGGAAGAAAGGAAATCGTTGATGAAAAGGAGAAAAAGTGTCGGAGACAAAACAGAACCTTGAGAGACACTGCTCTTGATGGATAAAAGCAGAGAGGCTGGTCCATTAACAATCACAGAGATAGATCAGCCAGGAAAGAAGCTAGTTATGAGAGAGTAAAGTGAAGGAAGGAAGCCAAAAGAGGAGAGCTTAGAAGTGAGATCCTGATGCCACACCCTGTCAAAGGCTTTGGATATGTCAAGGGCAACTACACAAGATTCCCCAAAATCTTTCATGGATGATGATCAGACATTAGTAAGTTAGGAAAGAATATCACCAGTGGATCTCACTTTATGGAAGCCGTACTGTTGATCAGAGAGAAGACTGTGAATATTCAAGATGTCTGGGGATATGAGAGTTGAGGAGGGATTCAGAGACTTGAAATTTAGATGTCAAAGCAATAGGACAATAAATAGTTTGAGGGCCTAGAATAATCACAGTTCATAGGAATTGGATGTACCAATGCATGCTTCTAAGAAGAAGGAAAAGTTTTAGTTATTATACAGAAACAGAACAGATGAGCAAGGACAGGTGCAAGTTCAGAGGCACAATTTTTCAATACATGGGGATGGATGCCATCATAACCATAAGCCTTACTTGTGTCTAGAGAGAGAAGCACTTTCCGGACAGTTTGAAAAGAGATTATGGGAAGGGGCATAGGATTGGTACGTGGAGGTTCATGGGGTGAAGGAATGTTAGAATCATTCAAGGTAGAGTTAGAGAAGAAATGGGAACCAAAGAGAATTGCTTTGTAAGTGGGAGAGACAGCTGTAGTACCGTCAGATCAGGAAAGCGAAGGAAAGGTAGAGTGACAGATGTTGTTTGTGATGACCATAGCTAAACACGTGAAGAAATATCATTGGATGATAAGGAGAGGTAATCACACTTCCTTTGAATATATGAATGCTTAGCCTCATGGATAATGTACTGGCAATGATTACTGTAGGCAGTGATAAATGCCGAATGGGAGATGGAGGAACGAGAGTTTTTTCAAGCCCAATATACTTGATCCCTTGCCTGAATGATCTCAGAACAGGAACAGTTGAACCACAGATTGGAAGAAGGTATCATCTTGGAGGAAGAGGGAAAAATGCTTTTATTCCTGCAACAATACCCTCTGCTATGTGTTTGGCTGAGACAGAAGCATCACCACATAAGAGAGTAATTTTTCCAAGGAAAGTAAGAAAAGAATTTTCATAACTTATTCCACTTAGATGTATTGAGGTGCCAATATTTACATTTAGAAGGAGCTGCCATTTAAATAGATACATAATGAGAGTGTGAGGAGATTGTATAGTTACAGTACAAAGTATTAGAGATGAAAAAATTATCCAGAGTTTTAGTAGAGAGGTCACAGTAGTCAGGAATGTGGGTGAGGTGGGAGATGATTTGCTTTAGAACATTCAGAAAGGAAAATATGAAGGCTTCAATTCCCCAACCATCCTAATGGGAGGAATGCAACCATTCTCTATGATAAATGTTGAAATCCCACAGATCGAGTGCTTTGGCTTGAGAGTTAGAGGATGCCACAGTCTCATGGCGGGAGTTTAGACAGTCAAAGAAAGACATAAATTTTGTAGAATTAGGAAAGCAGTTGGCAAGACAAAGGAAAGATGTGGTGGTTGGTGGAGACATACCTTGAGCCAGATAACATAAAAGTTAGGGAATTCAAGGCCCTCGAGGCATGTGACAGGTGTGTTTATGTTAGAATAAGCACAGACACCACCTTTGAATTAGAATCATGAGTGGAGATTATAGTTGGATATGAAAAGGGGGCTAGTGAGAACATCATTAGACAATAGAGTCTCAAAGAGAATCAAGATATCAGGTACTTGACAGATGGTGCTCAACAGAACAGAAGTTACTTGGGAAACCACAAATGTTGATGCAGTGAATAGAAAAACTGGCAGGTTTGTCAAAGTGGGAAAGGTAGTGAGAGGGGCTGGTACTACTACTGTCTGAGCTTCATCTCATTAGCAACAGTGTCAGGTGGGAACCTGAGGATTCTTCGCACCCCTTGATGCCAGGGACTAAGGGCTATAGGTTTGTTGGACTCCGTCATGATTATATTTAAAAACAATTGTGTAAACAGAAGGCAAGAGAGTGTACATGAAGAAAGTAAGTGAGGTTTGAATGATTATATGGTGCTTGTAAGAAGATTTCATGACTAGCCCGGTAGTCCTGTTTTGATGAGACAGACAGTTAGATCAGAAATCCTAACATGGAGGGTGTAAGATGGTTCCGAACACCGCTTCAACGCTCCTCGGTCAGGATGGTAATGCCACTGTGGGAAGCTGTTGTCAGCAACCTAGTACCTAATGGATTGTTCCAAGGTTAGGGAACAGGATAGTCATTGAGTTAGTTATGGTATTAGGAGGGACTAGTACTCCACCACATGAGCCCTCCCTCTTGTTGGCAGCAGTCACACAAGAAAGTGTAGTCATTAGAGTTTGGAGATACCTTACATTTGCAGAGGTTGTGGGAGGGGCATTACCCTATCCTTTGCCCTCCCTCTCTTTGGCAGTGGAGTCACTACATATGTTAGTCTAACTCTACTTCTATACCTTTCTCTTACCATATCGTTTCTTATTTGTTTATTCCTACTCACACCATATATTGTCCTCAAACATCTCATATCCAATACAACCACCCTATTAGCATTTTTATCTGGGCTAAGCTTAGTATTAAAATATAATGTAATCAGTTTTGCTCTTGATGATTTTCATATTTCTCAGGAAAGGTGAAGCATGTTCTCATCAGTTGCTCTAGTTCTTTAGGCTTTTCAATACATATTTTATTTGAGAGAGAGAGATAAATGCAGTATGCCTACTCAGGACTCACCCCCTACCACCACCACCACCACCAAGACTCCAGTCACAGACAAATGTCCACTTCAAGGCCGGGCCTTAATTGAAATATAGAGAGAATTAAGAAATGGAAAAGAAAAAGACAAGGGAAGGTATTTACAAATTTTTGAGAAAGTTAAAGACTTGTCTTTTGAAATGTGCCAGTTCTTTGTTATGGGGAAAGAGATGAGAAGGTGTAGAGTTCCAAAGCTTCGACTTGTAGGGAAAGAAGCAGTTTTCAAAAGGCACATGCTTGAATTGCTGATGGCCATACAATAATCATGTGATGCAGCAGCTTGATGAGTATTGCATGGTCTAGCTAGTGGTGGGGGCACACAAGTGCCCAGCTCACGGGAGCAAAAATCAAAGTAATGCCTATAAAAGAGGGAAGTAAACCAACACTGTGGCGTAGGGCAAGGGGGTCAAGTTTGGAAGTTAGCTTGGGACAGTCGGACTGCTTTCAACTCAACTCTGTCAAGTGAGGATACAGAGCTAGAACCACCCCAAATATGAGAGCAGTGCTCCATACAAGGATGAATTGATCCTTTGTATAAACAGAGCAACTGTTCAGAAGAGAAGTAGTTATGACATCTAAACAGGACGCCTAGCTTCTTAGAGGCAGACTTGGCTATTCCCATAATGTGGGGTTTCCAAGAAAGAGTAATACCAAGTATGTTCACTGAGTCAAGAGGTGGAATTACAGAATTGTCAAAGGAGATATGAGAGTTGTGAGGAGTTTTTGATTGAGAGATAGGTAGAAATTGGGTCTTGGAGGCATTAAACTTAACTAAATTTTGTGTACCCCATTGAGATATCCTGTCCAAGTCTGAGTTTACTGTGAAAGCTGTGTCAAGGCGAGATGCAGATCAAGTGGAAGAAGAGGGAGCGTTGAATCATCAGCGTATGAGTGGCAGCCAACTGCCAGAGGTGGTCTGAACCATATGTGGTACATCAACTGGCAATAGGTTATCATCTGTTTGATCAAAACGATGATATGTATAATTACTAACAGCTCCTAAATCCCAATGATGATAATCAAGTGATAGATCATACATATATTTCTTGAAGAGAAGCTAAATAATTTGCAGACATTACGAGTCCAGAGAAATCTCATACAAAAAGTTTGATTCACAAGCTTTTCTTATATATGAATGAAAGGCACGAGGCCGGTGAAGATCTAAGACAGTAATATTGTAGGACATAAAGAAAGGAGGTATACCAAGAAAGCTATGCAAAGTTCTAGTGAGCAGGAAGGTAAAGACTTGGCCTACTGTATACAAGGATGCCAGAAGGAATATTTGTTTATCATCCTCAGTGAGAGTAAGCTGCATACAAGGGTGAATGGAGAAAAAGTCATACCTGATGATTTAATTCATTATGTGAGTAAACAATTCTGAAGTGCTCAAGTAAAGACTACCGACTTTCTCACACCAGACATAATCTGAGGATATGGAAGAATGACACATGTGGATGTTCCATCTTATGTAAATGGGAACACAGTTCAAGATAACAGACAGGTAGACGTAAGATTAACCCCTAAACTCCTTAAGGCAAGTAGTTATGAAAGATGATCAACTCTACATGTAAACTTATGCATTAACTTTCATGCCTCTATTTCAAGGCCAACAATCAGGCCTGGGCAGTTGCCAAGGTGGCAGTGTGCAGTAATTTCTTTCCACGATCAGTCATCCTCTGTACATACCAATGACAGCACATCTTCATGAGCTTTCTTGCAAGGAAACTGGGCAACTGTTAGCTACATCTTCAGGACCAAGATGATCCTAAATTACTTCACGATCATATGATAGTAATAGCATAGGCAACACTGACTTTCAGCCCTAAAAGTTAACCAACATGAGGCAGGAAAAGATGTTTCTAGTACAAGGTGGAGGCAGTGTAGTCTGCAACCAAATGACCTTGACAAAATTGCATTTGGTGAAGTTGATAAGCTTACAGACTTTTATTTGCCATTATGAAAAAATTATCTAATCACACTTATCATGGCAAGAAAATATTTATCATTTAAGGTAAAGCATAATAACAAGTGATCAAATTTTTAGTATAAGTGAAATAAATGATAAAACGTGTAGTAGTAACTTACTTGACGCAGGCCTTACTAATGCACTTTTTAGTGAAATGTGCTGACACATCTACAAAATTTCTAAATTATCAGTGACAGTAGAAGATAAAAATATACCTGTGAAGTGATTTTTTCATTGTCATATGAATATCTCTGAAACTGTAAGGAGAGATGCATCTTTAATACAACATGAAAAATGAGATTCACAGGTTTGGAAAGTAAACTCAACCAAGGTGTTAAGAGATTAAATTCACAGGTAATCTATTATACCTTACTTTTGCAATAATGTACTTACCGCTTTTCTTTTTCAAGTGATATCTTCTCTTTAAACCAAAGAACCTCAGGAGCAGGGACGGCAGCAAAAGTACAGGACAGCTTAGCCTTATGACCAACCCGTACAGTAAAGTTTCGTGCCTCCATCAACACAGGTCCAGCTATGGAATTACAGTAGAAATTGAAAAACAGATTAAAATTAAGAAATCAGGTACACAGCACATAAATGTTTAGATAATACTTAAGAGTTAACAAAAATCAGGGTTAATGTCTAAGAAGACATGTTTTTCATACTTGCCTGTTGTTTCCTGTGTCAGCGAGATAGCACAACAATAGATGAAAAAAGGTATCTTTCACTCATATCCATTCTCTCGCTGTCATGCGTAATGTACCAAAACTAAAGCCCCCTATCCACTACCTAGTCCACAAACCTTTCTATGGTTTCTTCCCACTGCTTCACATGTCCTGATTCAGTCCAGTGACAGCATGTCAACTCCTATATATCACACAGCTCCAATTCACTCTATTCTGTGCATACCTTTGACCCCCCTGTAAATTCAGACCCAAAAGCATTCTACATATTTTTTGCTCTATCCTTCAATCTCCAATTTGGTATCTTCCTTCTCTTTGTCCCCTCCACTTCAGACACATATATCCTCTTTGTCAACCTCTCCATGTTCATTCCTTCCTTATGTCCAACCTTTTCAGCAAACACTTTTCAGGTCTCTTAACCATACTCTTCTTATTACCACACTTCTCTCCTATCCTTCTGTTACATACATGACCAAACCACCTCCACATAGTGTCCTACAACATTTCATTTCCAATATGTCCATCCTCCTCCACACATTCTAATTACCTATTTGTACTGTAGAGGGAGGGAGCGTGACATTTGTGCAGCCCCATACTTTGAATATTCTCTATCATACAACTCTTTAAATTTATGTATGATGTCTGTATTAACCATGACCTTAGGTCATTCTATTCAATTCATCCACCACTCATAAAATAAAACCACATTTTCATTTCTTGTTAAATTTCATGTTATGTACTCTGGTTACTCTATCCCTGCATCTCTCGACGATGTCCATCTTGTCAAACTACTTTAAAAACTTAAAGGTTGTAATCACATCATCCCTCACTCTTCTCTCTTCCAATGTTGGCAAATCTAAAGTTTTTTGTCTTTCTCTGTTCCTAAACTCTCCTAATTCTGCTACCACCTTTGTTGTCCTCCTCTGGACCTTCTCTATTAGTTCTATGTGCTTCTTTTGGTAAGATGACCAAACTTGAGAAGCATCCTTTAATTCTGACTCATGTATGACATGAACAGCTTGCCATCTTTTTTTTATGTTGCAGACTCCAGTCACAGACAAAAGTCCACATCAAGGCTGAGCCCCAAATGAAATATAGAGAGAACTGAGAAATGGGAAAAAAAAGACAAGGAAAGAATTTACAAATTTTTGAGAAAGTGAAAGACTTGTCTTTTGAAATGAGCAAGGTCATACGTATTAGGAAAGATATGAGAAGGCAGAAAGTTCCAAAGCTTCGACAAGTAGGGAAAGAAGCAATTATCAAAACGGCACACATTTGAGTTGCCGATGGCCACACAATAATCACGAGACGCAGCAGCTTGCCGAGTACTGCGTGGTCTAGCTAGTGGTAGGGGCACACTGTCATGATGATGCTTATAAATGTTAGAGCGGATAGGAATTGACAAGA
>JAUUDW010629049.1:299-11365 GCA_032361385.1 Panulirus guttatus
TTCACTAACAACTTTACTTCATCATCCCACCACTCACTACCCTTCCTAATCTGCCCAACTCCAACCTTTCTCATGCTACATGCATTTCTTACATATGCCATCACTACCTCGTTAGATACATTCCAGTCGTCATCCACTCCCCTCACTGCACCTGCTCTCATCTTTTGCCATTCTACAGTCAATCTTTCCTGATATTTCTTTTAACACGTCTCCTTTCGAAGCTCACTTTCTCCTACCACTCTCTTCTACCCGATAAATGCAATTAATCAACAGGAAAATTATACACAATAAGTTTCCATCTGCACTTATGTGTAATGATCATATCATCAGGGCAGATACAATAAGGAGATATAGAGCAGTCACTCGATATACAAGGAAGAGACGTAGCTAAGACGCTATTGATAAACAAACGTCACCGGATGGTGGTGTTCGGGTTGGTGCTTTCGGGTTTGTCAGCATGCCTCTCAAAATTGTTTTTTATGTGATGTGGACAATAAAGTTATCTGAAGTGTATAGACCTTCACTAATATTAATGTTACATTTCTTTGTGTATTTAGTGATTGGAGATTCAATGATATTTCTCGTGGTAAAGGAATTACATTTACTAAATGAATCGGCATTACTCCAGTCAGTACAACTGACATAATCTTTAACATAATTAAGCAAAGCATTAGAGTCTCTTCCTGTTCTTATACTATATTTTTGTTGCTTAAGTCTAGCACAAAGATTCTTACCAGTCTGCCCAATATAAAACATATTTCTATTTCTACAAGGTATTCTGTAAACAGAGCCCGCATAATTATCTGGTGAGTTCCTGATTAAGATATCCTTTATCGCACTGTTAATGCTGAAAGCTGCATTTGCATCAAAGGATTTAGGCAACGTAAAAAGTAATGTAAAATTATCATTAAAGGGAGAACTGAAAGATTCTTGGTATCATTAGGAGGTTTGGTTTTTACTATAGAGTGATTTCTTTGTTAACTTCAGGGATTCATCAATGAAAGATCTAGGATACTTTAATTTAGAACCAATTGTATATATTTTCTCAAACTCATCATCCGTAAACTCCTGAACTCATATGCGTAATGCCTAAGAAATACCGACTAGAATAAATATTATTTAGCTCTGTCATGTTGAGCTGGTTAATAGTGAATATACGAACAAACATTGGTAGGTTTTCTGTGTACGTTAAACTTAAACAGTTTCTGTCCTTTTAGATCATGCAATCTGACAATGTTAACAAGCCTTATCTTCATCTCCTACAATAAAGTTGATAAAAAGTACTTAATTGTTAAGTAAAGGAAGAAATGTCTGAAAATTTTCATTTGTTGGCCAAACACAAAAAAACATCATCTACATACCTAACCAAGTTGTCTTAGATGGTATGATATCCCTTAGTAATTTTGTTTCAAAGAATTCTGAGTACAGATTACTGAATACTGGTTAAAAGGGGTCACCTATCGCCATACTAAATTTCTGATCATAATTTTTTCCCTTAAATTGAAATACACAGTCTTTTATACACAGTTTGTTATGAGCCTATCCAATAAACAACGGCACAAAGATTCTTTGTGGCCTAGGCTAAGGAATGAGTTTTGTTTGCTCTAACAAAGAAGTTAATTATGTTGATATCACAAGGTCATTTTGTAATTTAGAAGAATACAGTAAATTATCGAATGATGAACTTAACATTTGTATAGGTTTAGCGTATGCCAGTTTGTCAAAACCAGTGGTTCCAACTTGTTCAAAAAGGTTTATCAGTGCTGTCAACAATTTAGAAGAGATGATTATATACATATTACTAAAGCAGATAAGGCTAACATTATTGTGATTATGGGCAAAGATAATAACACTGGTTAAATTTTTATATTTCTTTTAATCCCATGAACTAAAATACGGAGACCTTATAGTACTTTTTACACTGAATTCAAATCTGTTGTTATAATTTTTTTTAATCAGGCATGGTTTTCAAGTAACAAAGAAATTAGATCTTACAGTAAGTGTATATTACTCCTTCATAAATAAGCCTGGTATTACACTAAGAAACTTACCTCCAAAATGTTGAAGTGTACGATTTTCAGCTATATTTGGCCTCAGGAACATCCTTCCTTAGTGTCCAACAGTAATTTGCCAACACAGAGTGGCCCCACTTTCCTTGGTACTGCTTTTCCATGTCCAAAAATGTCTTAGTGAAATCTTTCGCCGTGCTGATTATTGCCTGCCCTAAAATTTTCCGAGAGAAAGTCGAAGTGCGAGTCCAAAAAGTAGATTTTCGACTCATATTGCACCCCAGAGCTTAATAGGAAGTCAATAGATCCTTTACATCACAATAGTTGTCCGATCTGTGATATCCCAAAAAATCTTTGCAAATTTTCTTAAATGACAGCCATGCAGTTTTTTTTTTTTTTTAAACTTCATTTAGCTCTTCCTCGAACTTTTTATCTCAAACCATTTCCCCGATCTGTTTTCTTACAAAAATACCCTCCTTGATTTTCGAATCACTGATTTTGGTGAATTTATTTCTTAAATATATGAATCCATGGCCAGTTATATCCATACCTCTGACGAAGTTCATCAACCCAAGCTTAATGTGTAAAGGAGGTAGATAAGTTTTCTTAGGATCAACAAGAGGAGGATTTGATGACACTGTTCTTCCATGGAGTCAGTGGTGTTAGTTTTTGGCCACACTTTCTTTACATAATTTTTTTTTTCTTTTTTTTCCCGGCTGACCCTATCACAGAGGAAACAACAGAACTTCGTGTAACCAAGCTGCATTCCGAGTAAAAGTGTTATAACCTTTAGGTCACTACATATATTTCATTTAAAGTCACATTACTTATTTTTTCCAAAAGAAGCTTCGTGTTATCATACGATTCCTTCATGTTAGCTGCTTGCGCCTGAGGAACGGAAGGGAACTTGTTTCCGCTTTCAAGCTTACTTTTGATGAGTCAATAAACAAGCGCAATGCATCTGTGTTATATTCGTGGCCAAGTGCCATCATAACAGAACGAACATCGTTGCAGAACACCAGACCATCTTCAAGGGAGAAAATTCGTTGAAAACGACCTGGCGATCACGATGAAAACAAACTTTAGTTTCATTCTGGAGAAGATTCCAACCCTATATCCTGGAACCCAAAAGTGTGGCTTGCTTCTTAGACAAATTCAAATCGCGGATGAGATCATTAAGATCTTGACTCAGCAAATGTGGTTCACTTGAAGAACAGCTTGCTTCAAATGTTGAATCTATAATTGTTCTCTACTTGGTCTTCTTTCTCACCACCATACTCATCGTCACTCAGTGTCATGTTTCTTGGCACAGGTAATTCCTCACTGTGAGGTACTGGCCTCATAACAGATGGTAAATTAGGATAATTAACAGCATGCTTGAATTTTGATGTTATACCATTTATATTTGTCAGGCAGAAGTAGCAATCCGAGGCGTGATCTTTGGGTTCTCTCCAAACCATAGGAATGGCAAAAGGCATACGGCGTGAACCTTTTGCCTATGCTGTAAGAAGCCTTACACATGTGACCCAACAAATACAGGGGGCCTAACTTTTATCCTGGTCACCCACTTTACAACCAAAGTAATGCTCATAGCGTTTTTAATGAAGGGTGTGAAAGGACGTTTTTTTGATATGAAAGTCAATTCACCACAGATGTAGCAGAAAGAATTCGGACTATTTACACAGTTTTACGGCGTTATAACGGTGGATGGCGTATTAGCATAACATCTGAATACACAAAAGTTCAATCTGTCAACAGAGTGGAAAAGACGCTGTTTACACATTGAGTTCTAGCCTGCAGCTGACAGAGAACTGCTACTCAGGAGTGGGCGCTGTTTGAATGTCCCAACATTTCCAGTCGTGTCTCTGCAGCCCCCCTGATGACTGATTCATCTTGGCTTGTGCTTTCAGAAAGAAACAATTGCACTTCACAAATGTTAAACTTCTTGCTTCAAATGCTCCGTAGAGCACTGGCACATAAATATATTGTACGCAATGATACGCATGTAAGCTGGAACAAGAAAACCATGGGTGATAAAGAAATTATGAAAACATATTTGCTTTCAGCGTGTGTAAATACATGAGAGATAATTTTGTTCATGGGAGAAAATCTTTGTTGACCAATGTAACGTTTGGTGTCGTGTGATAGCGTATGGTGTCTTACGATAAAGTATGGTATCTTGTGATAAAACATTTTGTCGTGTGACAAAGTGTGGTGATGTGTGACGAAATTTGGTGTCATGTCATAAAGTATAGTGTCAACGATATAGTATGGTATCATGTGACAATGGGTGGTTCAGTGTTATGAATTTGTTTTATTGTATGGTGTCGTGTTATGATGTGTGTTTTTTTTCAAAAAAATAGTGTCGAGTAATAAAATGGTGTCGAGTGACAAAGTGTGGTGTCATATCATAAAGCATGGTGTCCTGTGATAAAGTACGATGTCGTGTGACAAAGAATGGTGTTTTATGATAAAGTATGATATCATGTGATAAAGTATGGTGCCATGTGATAAAGTGCGGTGTACCGAGATAGAATATGGTGTTTTACGATAAAGTATGGTGCACGAAGGAATGCAAAGGAATTCAAATAGAAACAGACCATTTGGTCCCTTCGAGGCTGTTTATGATGGTGGAAGAAACATTGAATATCATAGATCACTTTGGTAAGAGTATAAATACGTACATATACTTTTCATGTAGCTAAATAGGCGCAATGAATGTCAGTATTGGATTTGAAGCGAAATATTCATCATGTCTATTCTTAAACGTATCCTTTGTACTACTTTCAACTACTCTAAGTGGTAAAACTCTCCTTATGTTAACAATCCTGTTGAAGAAAAAGTATTCTGACTTATTCGAGATAGAATGTTTGCCCATGAGTTTGTAACTATTACTACAAATGAAATCTGACAAGTCTATCCCTGTGTAATTTGTTATATCGAGATTATTAAAGCCTTTGATGATTTTGAATGTCTGTACCAAATCATTCCTTAGATTTTTGTTTTGTAAACTAAGTATATTTAAGTCGTTTAATCGGCTGCCATGGGATTTGTTTTCCAGTCCAGGAATCATAATGGTAGCTCTTCTCTGTACTCTCTCCATTTTGTTTGTCTCTACTCTCTCCATTCTATGAATTTCTTCTAGTAAGGGGACCAAAACTAAACACAGTATTCAAGATGGGTACTTGTAAGGATAATTTCCATGGACCTAAGTTCGATTGCCCTGCCTATAAATCCTAGAATTTTGGCCTCATTTTGAACTGCCTCTGTGCGCTGTTTACTTGGCTTTAGATCACCAGACATTATTACGACTAAGCCATCTTTTTTTTTTTTTTCTCTCTCTCATCTACTTTTTGCAGTCAACGGAATTCATACTTTATCTTACCTTTCCTTTCTGCTTATGAGCCCAGGCCATCAGTATGTTTATGTCCGTCTGAAGCTGCAGATTTTCAATTTCTTGTGTAGATTTGTTTCCCGACTTAGTATCGTCTGCGAATTTCAATATCTTACAATGTAGTCCAATATCATTATCACTGATATATATGAGAAAGAGAACTGATCCCAGGACTGATCCTTGTGGTACACCACTTGCTAGGTTTAACCATTCTGAGGCTTGACCATTAATCGCAATTTCCTATCCACCTAAGGAACCTTTGATGTGGAACTTTATCGAATGCTTTTTGAAAATCTAGATAGATGACATCAACTGCTTTACTTTCATCATACATGTTGATTAAAAGAACAAGTCATTTATTAAGTGGTGGTCCTCTAAATGGTTTACAATCTTATCCCGAATGATGGTTTCCATAAGTTAACCTACTACAAACGTTAAGCTGACTGGACGATGATTTCCGGGCAGCGATTTATCACTTCTTGGAAAATGGGTGTTACATTAGCAAGCTTCCATTCTTCTGGTACTTTGCCCATAGCAAGTGATTTATTGAAGAGAATAGATAAGGGTTCAACTATCCCATTTGCCTCTTTTATTGGCCTCGGATAGATCTTACTTGTGCCTCCTATTTCATTTATCTTTATTCTATATAGCGCTGATACTGTATCTTCAACACATATCCACGTGTAGGAGAATGTTTTCCTCTCTAAGGATTGGAGCTGGATTGGGGACATGAGCAGTCTCTTCAACTGTAATACAGATGAGAAAAAATAATTCAGAATTTTTGCCATATCTTCGTTGTCGTGAGCCAAATCACTACGTTTAGATAATAATGGGCCAAATGATTGGGTGATGACTCTCCCGCTCCTAAAATACCCATAAAACTCCGCGTTTATTTTGCTACTTTCAGCTATAAGCGCTTCGTATGACGTTTACTTTGATGTATAGTTCTCATAGTTCTCTAAGCAGACTTGCAAAATTTGCTTTATCAAGCTGATTATTGGTCTCTTTGCTGCTCTTTTAGACAACAAACACTTCTTTATGTCATCGTTCCACTGTTTCGGCTACTTATTAGAAAAAGACTGTCTACTTCGACTGGCACAAATGATCCCTCAACTGCTTTGAAAGTCTAACTGAATCTCTCCCAAATCATGTCCATATCACCTTCAGTTATAACATCGTCCCAAGTTTGCCTGTCAAAAGCAAAGCGAAGATCTTTAAGATTTGCAAGTATGATATTTGGTAGTTTTTACGCGACTCATGTTGACCAGCATTACAGGCAATGTTAACTCCAAAACCATCCGCTTGGACTAAACTTTTTAACAAGATCCTTATTTCTAAGTAAAGCTAAATCTAAAATAATCTTGTCGCGCGTAGGTTTATTAGCTATTTGTATTACTGTACTACCAAGCAGATTTAGTTAAAGCCCACGCCCCAAGCTACTGAAAAGAGATTCTCCTCACTTAGATAATGGTATGTTAAAATCTGCTGCAATGAACGATCGTTTTCATTGCTAATTTCTGTTATCTGATCGATCAGTCTTTCGTCTACCTCTGGTGTGTGTGCTGGGGACCTATAGACTAACCCTACTGTCATTTTCTTTCAAAACTTATCTTTGATTTCTACATGAAGTCGATATTATCAACAGCTACAACATTTTTCAGCACAGGACTTAGACAAGGTTTAACAAAGAGCAAGACTCCACCGCCTACTTTATTTCTCCAATCAGTTGAATATAGTGTATCCAGAGATGGTGCATTCGGCGAGGAAATCTCTCTATCTTTTATCTACCCAAGATTCCGAAATACTAATCGTATCATAATTTTCTTCCAGTGCGGTTGTCATGTGTGAAATGTGGCGTCATATCATAAAGTACAATCCCGTGTGATGAGGGATGATTCTGCGTGATAAAGCAGGGAGTCTTGTGAAAAAGTGAGGTGTCCTGTGGTAATGTGTTGTTCTTGATAAAGTGTATTTTCGCATGATAAAGTATGGTATGTGATAAAGTTAGGTTCTGTGTGATAAAAGATGTTGCTATGTGATATACACTTGTGTAGTGTGATGAAATTTATTGTCTCGTTATGAAGTGTGGTGTCATGTGATAAAGTATGGTGTCTTATGAAAAAGTATCGGGTTTTGTGATAAAGTATGGTGTTGTGTGACAAGGCAAATTGTGTTGTAATGAGATATGGTATGCGATGATGTGTGGTGTTCTGTGATAAATCATGGTAAGTGTGGTGTCGTGTGATACAGAATGCTGTCTTGTGACAAAGTATGGTGCTTTGTGATACAGTGCGGTGTCGTGACATAACTTATGGTGCCGTATGATAAAGTATGGTGACATATGAATGTGATTAAGTTTTGTGTTGGATGATAAGGTATGGTGTCGTGTAATGAATTCGATAACACATGATAAGAAATATGGTTCCGTGTGATAAAGTATGGTGTTTTGCTATAAAGCGTGGTGTCATTTCATAAAGTATGATGTCGTGTGATAAATCACGGTGCATGATGAAGTATCTTATATTATGATAAAATAATGTGTTATGTAGTAAAGTATGGAGTTGTGTGATAAAGTATGGTGTCGGGTGATAGAATGTGTTCTGTATGAGTAGGTTTAGTGTCATATGATAAAGCATGCTGTCATATGATAAAGATTGGTGTCATGTGATAAAGTATGATCTCGTGAATAACGTATGGTGTTGTGTTATAGAGTATCGTGTGGTTAGATGAAGTATGGTGTATGATAAAGCATGGTGTCACGTCATAATGCATATTGTCGTTTGACATAGTGCGTTGTGAAAAACAATGGCGTCGTGTGAGGATAAAGTATGGGAGCTTATAACGCACGGTAACTTGTATTAAATATACTATGTTGTGTCATAAAGAGTGAAGTCATGTGACAGAGTATGGTGTTGCGTCATAAAGTATAGTGTCATGTCATATGGTATGATTTCATGTAACTGAGTTGTGTGATAAACTGTTATTCTGTGTGATAAATTGTGGTGTTATGTAATAAAGCATGGCGCCATGTTATAAAACATTATTTCGTGTAATAAAGTATGATTATTGTGATAATGTGTTGTTTGGTGTGGTAAAGTTTGGTACTCTGTGGTAAAGTATGGTGTCTTATGAAAAAGCACTGCATTGTGTAATAAAGTATGATGTAGTGTAACAAAGTATGGTGCCGTGTGATAAAGTGTGATGAAGTATGGTGTCTCGTGACAAGAAAGGGTGTCTAATAAAGTATTGTGAGTTGTGATAAAGAAAGGATGTCTTTTGATAAAGCATAATGTATTGTCATTAAGCATTGCGTCTTTTGGTAAAGTATGGTGTACCATAAAGTATGGTGTCATGTGATTAGAAAGATATAATTTCTTTCCTGTCAGACTCCAGTGTGTACATTTAACACAAACTGCCCATAGATTGTGACTGATCAGTTCTATGTAATACTTTTCATAGTCATTTATGTTAATCATAATCAAATGGTATTTTGCGATAACGTTGTATGAATGTTTATCTCATTTCCTGTTTCTTCAGCTCTAGCATTCAGACATTCCTCATAATGAGAAGTAAGTACATCTCTCATTTAGTTTCCCATTCATTAGAGAATTGTAAAAGTCAGGTTTCTAGGATTCATCATCGTGCTTCTCGATATTATTTGTTACTGCAGTTCAGTTTTGAGAGCAACAATCCTCTAGGCACAAGAAAACTTTGAATTTTTCCAGATCACATGTGTTCCATGTGTGTTAGCGAAGTCTTCTGTCAAGGTATATTACACACACGAAATATGTTCCCTTACTGCAAACAAACACTTTAGCAAACCGTTATCAAGTGAAAGTTAGTGGACCAGATATGCTAAATGACGATAAAAGGAGTTTCAGGAGTGTGAACCAGTAAAGTCATCATCAGACAAATCTGTAATACGCTCCATTCATGAATGCATTTGTCTTTTCTCTGGCATCAATGCTCTTCGAGCAGAGGCGGTGTCTTCGAGGATAAATCTGATTTTGTTAGAACTGTATTCAGGCAAAAAGCCGTCATATAGAATACCCAGAATTCCAGTGGAAGCTACAAACACATTCTTGCGGACGACAGATCGAACAATGAGGGAGTGAATATGTACAGCAAAATTCGAATAACCCACGGAACATCTACTTTTGTCACCAGCTCTGCCGTATTACAGTTAACATACCGTCGGGAGGTGCAGGTCAAGTGCGTGTCCGGCTCAGGAGGAAGTCCAGGAGAGATGCCTCGCCCGCTGTGATCTGCCCAGCTGATCCTCACGGCTGCCGCCTCACGATTGAGGATCGTTCGCGACCACTGTCTGGGCCTGAGGCTCGGGGTTTGCCGTCAGAGTGAGTTTTAACAATGCAAACATCAAGCAGACATTGTTTTGGCAGGAGCATCAATGAATACGATCGACGATGTCAATAAATATTTGCCAGTCGATGAATGGTTGAGTAAAACTGTCTCTAACGCTATCAGGTTCAGTTTGTATCGATTACACTGACTGGAAATAACGTTTGCGTTATTTCCTTTTGTAATACCATGTAATCCAGGAGTGTTCAGGTGTTTGACGATATTTTGTGCTTTCAAGTATGATGCCAACACATGCTATATAAACTTGAGAGGAGAAGGGAGGACATTAAGTCTTCTACCTAAACGGGAAGTAAGCTGATTTAGTTGGATACTTACATCCGCTTTTATTTCTGATGCTTTATAGAAAAATGTAGGGCTACGAAGCTGTCATTAAGCATTAAAGGTATCTGAAAATGATGACCAAATTCCGTGTTCTAAATTGCCAAGTACAACTAAAATGCAAAAAGGATGACCCGTTCATCTGTCATCGTGCAGATCCTGCCATCATCACAGCTCTTTCATCCTCCTCGTTACAACGTGACCGTGGACAAAAACAGTTGCAGGCTGATGTATACATATGACTGTGATTATAGGCATAAATGAAATCTGTACTTACAGTATACATGCATGTATGTACCTCTCTCTCTCTCTCTCTCTCTCTCTCTGTAAGTTGAAGACCATTAAAGGCTTAGATCCTAATTGTATCTACCCACTAGTGATTAAAAACGTCAAACATGAGATTGCTGGACCATTGGAGACTGGCAGACGTCATTTTATATACAAAGAGAGAAGCCGAGAATTGCCAGGTAACTACCGTCCATCAGCCTCATATCAATTATATGTAAACTTCTCGAGTCGATTATTAGAGATAAAATCTTAGCCTATCAGGAACATGGTTTTAGAAGATGCAGATCATGCCTTACAAACCTCCATGAATTTCACCATACATTATTCCATACCCACTACAAGACGAAAGACACAGATATGATATCTCTGGACTTCCACAAAGCATTCGGAAAAGTCTCCTACGTTTAATTGATTCACGAAATCCTAGTCTTGGGGATTACTGGTTGCTTAGAAAATTCGATAGAAGTCTGGTTACGGGATAGGAAGCAGAGTCGTAATGAATGGGGAATATCACCGTGGTCACCCGTTACTAGTGGAGTCCCCCAGGGATCCATTCCTGGGCCTATACTTTTCATTGTTCATATTATCGATATTGACGTAGGGCTAAATAATCTAGTATCCAGATCTGCAGATGACGCAAAGATCTGCAGTGCCATAGTAAATGAAGAAGACGGATA